>JAQQSW010004893.1:0-14332 GCA_028646575.1 Pseudocheirus occidentalis | reverse complement strand
TCTCTTATTTGGTTTCCAAAGTCCTTTTTCAGTTGATGTATAGCTTCTAGGCATTCTTCATGTGTTTTGGAAGCATTTGGTGTGGGAGTTCTGACTGGGTTGTCTTCCTCCCATTCCATGCTTTGAACCTTTTTGTCCACAAAAAAAGTATTCTAGAATTTTATTGCTGTTCTCATCTTGCTTCCTTTTCCTCATGTTGGCCCATCAAATAATTGGTTGGGTTTTTTTTAGCTTTGTGAATCTCTGCTTCCAGTGGGGAAAGCTCTGTTCCAAATCACTGGAGTTTTCCCCACTGCTGGAGCTATTAGGGGGGTGTTGCTGCCTCCCCTAGCTTGGCTTTCTGAAAGCGTTCCCCAGGACCACCACCCAAGACCACAATCTCGAACCAGCCACTCAATGCAAAAGCACTTGTCCCCGATCAATTGTCTCAGCCCCCCTACGGGATTCTCAGGGGCTCTGAAGCAGCCCAGTTGGGGCATATGCCGGTTACAGCAGTTTCTGCCCTTCCCCCACTGCTTCCTTGTTCCAGAGTTAGATTGGCTGAACTGCTTTTCCTCCCCAAAATTTAGCTTGAAAGCTTCACTCACTTTCACTGACCCTTAATCCTGGCTTACGCAGATTGCTCCAGGTGCTTTAGATCTTCTCTGAAGTAGACTCACTCCACATCTGGTTTCAGGCTGGGCTGGTCTCAGCTCTGGGCCTGGGATGAGTCCCTCCTGCCAGCTGCCTTTCTCTAATCCCTATTTTTCACACCTTGGTAGATGTGGAGTTGCTGAAGGCTGTAGCTCTTCTCTCTTGTAGACTGGCTGCAGCTTGGCTGCGCTCCTTCCTACCACCCAGAGGCCTGGCCAAGGGTTTAGGTTTCAAGCTGGGCTGGCCTTGGCTCACTTCCTGCTGTGATGATCCCCTGCTGCCAACCTGCCTTCCACGAGAGATGTGTTTTCTGTATTTTTTGAGTTTGAGAGTCCTAGAATTTGTCCAGCAGCATATTTTTATGGGTGTTTAGGGTGGCTGCGTGGGAGCTATGGGATGCTGTGGGATGCTGCTGCTTCTACGCCACCATCTGGCTCTGCCCCCAAACTTTCAAATTATCTTGAGCTAGAAAGTTGTTTCTTTGTCTTTTTGGTGGGTTCTGCTACTATAGAATTTGTTTCGAGTCACATTTTGAAGGTATTTGGAGGGATTTGGGTGAGAGCTCATGTGAATTCCTGCCTTTACTCTTGTTTCTTTTCTCATTTTATGTTTGTTTAATATTTAAATTTGCAGTAGGTTTCTTTTTATTTTCCTTCAATTTTTCTTTTACTCTCTGGTTCTAGAATATCAGGACAGTTGAAAGATAATGACAAGGCTCTCTTTTATTTATGTAGTCCAATAATTTTTAAATTCTCATTCCCGGATCTATTTTCCATGTGATTTATTTCTCCAATAAGATAGTTCACATTGTTTTCCAATTTTTTTCATTCTTTTGATTTAGTTTTATAATCTCTTGATTTCTCATAAAATCATTGAATTCCATTTGCTCCATTCTAATGTGTAAGGAATAATATTCTTCAGTGAGCTTTTGAACCTCCTTTTTCATTTGCCCAGATCTACTTTTTCAGGCATTCTTATTGTCTTTTTGGACCTCTTTTATTATTTAATCTAGTCAAAAAAGGTGTTACATTCTTCAGTATATTTTTGACTTTCCTTTAGCAAGCTGTTGACTTGTTTTTCATGATTCTATTGCATCATGGACATTTTTCTTCCCAATTTTTCTTGTACTTCTCTTACTTGATTTTCAAAATGTTTTTTGAGCTCTTCCATGGCCTAAGACCATATCATGGCTTTCTTGTAGACTTTGTATAGAAAAAATTTGACTTTGTTGTATTCTTCTGAGTGTACAGCTGTTATGAACACTATATTGTGATTCTCTGTGATATGATGTAATGTTGTGAATATTATATCATGATATATTGTGAATGTTTGTCTTGATTTGTAATGGATTAAAAGGAGTGTTCACTATTGCTATGTAGTCTGAACCTTAAAAGCTGTTCACAGTAGCATTCTTTTGGGAATCTGCTTGTGCATGGTGTTATAACCATTTGCTAATTTCCCCAACCAATTATTTGTCTTTAACACTTTGGTAGGGTAGGACTTTGCTTCCAGGTTTGTGGATATGAGTATGTGCATTTATGTTTGAATAAGAATTATTTGTGTTGATCATTTTACTTCAGTATTTGACCTTCACATAGGTATAACAAATTATTGATAAAATTAGAACAATCTGGTTTATTTTCTTGTTAGTGTATCTTCAAAATTCAAGACAAAAAAATCTTGATAAAAATTTCTAAAAGCCATCAAATATTTTCTAAACATGAATCAGATATAATGTATAAAATACATGGTATGATAGAAAAAATTAAAGAAACACTCATTAATTTTTTTCATGATTAGGTCAAATTAGATGAAATGATAATACCTATATAACACCTACAGACACACATGTACACATACACACAGAGTACAATTTAATCTATTATGTATACATACATCTATAATTATATACATGCATTTATATATGTATACTGTATATATATATATATATAGTGTATATATATATCCACATATATCTGCATGTGTGTATATACAAGTCCATATCCATATCTATCAAAAGATTTCATATATATGTACATATATGTATACATGCATGCATGTTTGTATGTATATGGAATGGGAATGTTTATATCATCTGTGGTCTCTTGAGTATAGATGTAAACTTAGGACATTGTAGGTGGCCATTATACAGTTTATTAATTAACTTAATTTATGAGCCAAGTGGATGTTAAATTCATGCCTGTCTAAACTGTTAAAATGAGCCCCCATATACTATCAATGTTGATATATTTTCAAGAACTGAGAAAAATATACATCGTCATGGACTTGAATGATTAAATAAAACTTGGTCTAGTCATGTTGTAAGAAGTTAGAAGAACAATTATAAAGACCTATGTTACAGTGCTACACTTTAACCATCAAAAGAACCAGATTAAGATGTTTAACATATTGGGTAGATCTAGAGAAAAAAAATGACAAAAGAATTACACAGTACTAGGAGGAATTGCCATGTGTACCTGTGAGGTATCTACTCAATTGTATTCTATTTTACAAACATTAATAACCTCTTCCTAGCAAGGTGTTATGCTACCCACACTAGTAAGACCACTGCTCTATTAAAACATAGATATCAGAAATAGTATAACTAGGTGAAGTTGTGAATGTTCTATTAGAAATCTCAAACATTTCTGGAATTGACTCCCGAGAAAGTCATATTCTTCTATTATTTGAATTATTAAGTGATATCTATATGTGCACACCACTTTGTCATCCCATAAATATCTGAATATCATTTAGTCAGTGAATACACCTTTTTTCTCAATCCTGTCGCTCATCTGACACTTGTCAGATTACTCTTCTCATAGCTGCTGAACTAGATTTTTACAAAAAGAAGAGATGAGTGCCAATCTAAGGAAATGTCTACAATTTTAGATGCAGTATAGCTTCATTGTCTGAATACAAGCTGGAAGGAGACAAAAAATCAAATCCAACACTTTTTTTGGGTATCTTACCCTAAGGCAAGCTTCAATGTTTATGTGAGTGACAAATGTCTCTTCTTCAAATCTGTTTCTCCTTTTATAGTTGATGATACTAAAATTATCTGACAGTCCTAGGACAGTTAACCCCACCTCCTCTGCCTTTGCCTAGGTTGTTTAGATTATCCTGAATTAGGATGCTGAGTCACTATGCTCAGTTCAAGTCCCATTTATTTTCCACTCTAGTGCTATTTTAATCTTATTTACAGGGAAGACGGTGTTGAAGTTAGACTTTTATTGCAGCTTTTTAAGTGAACAAAAAAACAGGCTGGTTTGCTTAAGGGGAATTGCATAGTTCCTTCAGTGACCCAAACTTTCTCCCTGAAACAAAGACCCAGTTTTAAAAAATTTTGTTTATTTATTTACTTTTAGTTTATAACATTCAGTTCCACAAGCTTTTGATTTACAAATTTTCTCTCTCTTCCTCACCTGCCCCTCCCCTCAACTCCTATGGCAGCATGCAATTTGATAAAGGTTCTACAAATACCTTCACATTAAATATGAGTCAAATAGTAAAGAAGGATTATAACCAATGGAATGAACAAGAAAGAAGGAACAAAACAAAATAAAAAGGAGAGAAAGAAAGTAGTTTGCTTCAATTTGCATTCAACCTCTGTGATTCTTTCTCTGGATGTGGATAGCCTTTTCTCCATCATGCGTCTTATAACTTTGCATTGCTGAGAGAAGCCATTCTATCAGAGTCAGTCATCACAAATAAAATGTGTCTGTAATTATGTATAATGTTCTCCTTGTTCTTCTCCTCTCACTCAGTATCAGTTAATATAAGTCTCTGAAAGTGATTATGAAGTCCATCTGCTCTTCATTTCCTATAGCACAATCGTATTCCATTACATTCATATACCACAACTTGTTTAGACATTCCCCAATTGAAGGACATTCCCTTTATTTCCAATTCTTTGCCACTGCAAAAAATGCTCCTATAAATATTTTTGTACTTACAGGACCTTTTCCCACATTGGGTTAAAGTCCTAGAAGCAGTATTGCTAGGTCAAAGGGTAGGCACATTTTTATAGCTCTTTGTGTGTCATTCCATATTGCTCTCCAGAATGGTTGGGTCAGTTCACAACTACACCAACAATTCATTAGGGTTCCAATTTTCCCACATCTTTTTTAGCATTGATCATTTTTCTGTTTTGTCATGTTTGTCAATCTGATTGATGAGATGTAGCACCAAAGAGTTGTTTTGATTTGCATTTCTCTGATCAATAGGAATTTGAAGTATTTTTTCATATGCTAATGGATATCCTTAACTGCCTGTTCCTCTGACCATACCTTTTGACCATTCATTAATTAAGCAATGGCTTGTATTCTTATAAATTTGTCTCAGTTCTCTGTATATTTTGGAAATGATGCCTTTATCAGAGACACTGGTTAAAAAAACAATCCTTTCCCAGTTTTCTTTTTCCTTCCTAATCTTGGCTTTGTTTGTATAAAAACTTTTCAATTTAATATAATCAAAATTATCCATTTTGCATTTCATAATGCTCTCTATCTCTTGTGTGGTCATATATTCTTCTCTTCTCCATAAATCTGACAGATTAAACTATTCCTTGCTCATCCATGTTGCTTACAGTATCAGCCTTTATATCTAGATCATTAACCAATTGTTATATGGAATAAGATACTAATCTATGTGCCATTACTACCATACCATTTCCAGTTTTTTATGCAGTTTTTGTCAAATAATGAGTACTTATCCCAGAAGCTGGGGTCTTTGGGTTTATCAAACAGTAGATTACTGTAGTCTTTGACTACTGTATCTTCTGTAACTAATTTATTCCACTAATCTACTACTCTATTCCTCAGCCATAATTTTGATGTCTATTGTTTTATAATACAGTTTAAATTATGGTATGACAAGGCCACCCTCCCTAGCATTTCTTTTCATTAATGCCCTTGATATTCTGATCCTTTTGCTCTTCCAGATGAATTTTGTTACAATTTTTTCTAGCTCTATAAAATAATTTTTTGGTAGATTGATTGGTATGGCACTAAACAGGAAAGCTAATTTAGGAAAAGGTGTCATTTTTATTATATTAGCTTGACCTAACCATGAGCAAATGATGTTTTTCCAATTATTTAGATCTGAATTTATTTGTATGAAAAGTGTTTTGTAGCTGTGTTCATACAGTTCCTGGGTTTGTTTTGTCAAAGATCCCAAATATTTTATAAGGCAAAGACCCATCTTTTTTAACATCACATTTATCTTGCTATTGCCATTATTGTTCAGTTGTTTTAATTGTGTCTCACTCTTTGTGACCCCATTTAGGGTTTTCTTTGAAAGGATACTGGGTTAATTTTGCCATTTCCTTCTCCAGGTAATTTTGCAGATAAGGAACTGAGGTGAACATGGTTACGTGACTTGCCCAGGGTCACACAGTTAGTAATCTGAGGTCAGATTTTAACTAAGGTGATCCTTATTCCTAGCCCAGAGCTTTCTCCACTGTGGCACTTAGCTGCCTCAATCATCCTTAAATCCATAAAGATTATGTAATACTACAGGAATATTAGAAGATTCAGTTAATTTACGTTGAGAATTTAAAGGGGTAATGGGGAGAACCTAAACACACTGCAGTGTATAAAAGGGAATTTTGTAGTTGAAGCAATAAAATGGATATTATTTAAGAGATAACCAGAAAAATGTATTACTGAAAACAAAAGTGGGTGGTTCGTGTAGCAAGAACTAGAAAAAGTCAATATACAGTTCATATTCTCTACATATATCCATGTGATATCAAGGGAAAGGTATAACAGAAAATATTGTGTCAAATTTATTTATTTATTTTAATTAATTATTTTATTTATTTTTCTGGTTTACATCATTCGTTTCCACCAGATTTTGAGTTACAGAATTTTCTCCCCATCTTCACCCCACCCCCATTCCCCAAACAGCAATCCCTCTGTAAAACCCCTCCCCCAATCTGCTCTCTTCCATGTCCTACCTCAACACCCCTCTTACTATCTGGTCAGGCAGCGAGGGTCTCCCTACCCCCATACCTGTGGATCTTAATTCCCAGTTGCATGTAGTTAATGATAATCATAATTATTTTATATTAATATATAGACATATACATATATACATTTTTTCTTGACATTTGATTGTAAAGCTTTAAATTCAAGATTCTCTCCATTCCTCCCTTGTCACCCACACCCACTGGAAGGACAAGCAATTCAATACAGGCTATACATGTGTAATTACGCAGGACATCTCCACAATGGACATATTGTGAGAGGCTGATTATATGTCCCTCTTTCCTATCCCACCCCTCTTTGTTCTATTCTCTACCCTGTCCCCATCCATTTAGTGAAGTGTGTGCTTCCAGCAACCCTCCCCCATACCTTGCCCTCCCCTCCATCATGCCGCCTCTCATCCCCATCCCCCCTAGTCTCCTGTGTGGTAAGATACCCAGTTTAGAGTGTATGTTCTTCCTTCCCTAAGCCAAATTCAATGAGAGCAAAGGAAAGTAAAGTTGTAAGTTATCCCTTGCCTCTTCTCTATGGGATGATTAACCCCATTTTGTCTCTCCCTGTCTCCTCTCATTCTAGTCTTCTCCCACCTCAGAATTTCACCTTTTAAAGTATCATCCCTTTGTGTTCAATTGATCCTGTACACTCTATGTACACAAATACACATATGCTCAGATATGTATCCATATTCAATATCCCCTCCTATATAGACATATGTGTAGGTATACATCTATATACATTTGTATTCCCTTCTCCTATCCTCAAACTAAGAAAAGTTTCATAAGTTACTAGTGTCGCTTTTCCATATTGGCATGTAAATAGTTTAACTTCGATAAGTTCCTTAGGATTTCTTTCCCATGTTTACCTTCTCATGCTTCTTGTGTTTGAGTATCAAAATTTCTGTTCAGTTCTGGTTTTTTCAGCAAGAATGCTTGAAAGTCCTCCACCTCACTGAATGACCATATTTTCCCCTGGTATATTAAACTCAATTTTTCTGGGTAGGTAATTCTTAGTTTTAATCCCAGCTCCCTTGATCTCCAGAATATGATGTTCCAGGTCTTTCGATCCCTCAGTGTAGAAGCTGCTAGGTCCTGGGTTATCCTAATTGTGTTACCACAGTATTCAAATTGCTTTCTCTTGGTAGCCTGTAATATTTTCTCCTTTAACTGGGGATTCCAGAACCTGGAGATAACAGTTCTAGTTGTCTTTTGGGGATCTTTTTCAAGAGGTGATCTGTGAATTCTTTCAAGTTCTGTTTTTCCCTCTGATTTTAAAATGTCAGGGCAATTTTCCTTGAGAATCTCTTGAATGATGCTTTCAAAGTTCTTTTTTTGATCATGGGCTTCAGGTAGACCAATGATTTTTAAATTGTCTCTCCTGGATCTATTTTCCAGGTCCATGGGTTTTTTTCAAGGAGATATTTCACATTACCTTCTATTTTTTCCATTTGTTTGTATTTGTTTAATAGTATCTTGATTTCTCATAAAGTCATTTGCTTCCATTTGCTCCACTCTAATTCTGAAGGAGTTATTGTCTTCAGAATGCTTTTGAGATTCTTTTTCCATATGGAAAAATATGACTTTTTAAGGCATTCTTCTCCTCCTTGGTGTTTTGGGCCTCTTTTGCCATTTGAGTTAATCTGTTTTTTAAGTTGTTATTCTCTTCAGTCAGGTTGTTGACTCTTTCTTGCATCATTCACATTTCTCTTCCCAATTTTTCCTCCACTTCTCTTATTTGGTTTTCAAAGTCCTTTATAAACCAATCTATGGCTTGTAGGCAATCTTCATGTTTCTTTGAAGCATTTGGTGTGGGAGTTCTGACTGTCTTGTCTTCCACTCCCTACTTTGATCATTTTTGTTCCCAAAAAAGTATTCTAGAGTTTGATTACTGTTCTTACTTTGCTTTCTTCCCCTCATGTTGGCCAATCAATTAATTGCTTGATTTTTTAGCTCTGTGAAACTCTGCTTCTCTGAGGGGGGAAGCTCTGTCCCAAATTGCTGGCATTTTCACAGCTGCTGGAGCTATTACCAGGTGCTGCAGCCCCCACCAGCTTTGGCTTGCTGATAGCGCACCACAGGACCACCACCAAAGACCACAATACAGATCCAGGCCACTCAATGCAAGAGCCCTTGGCCTTTGATCAATTGCTTTTGCCCCCCTACTACCTGCAGGCCAGGAGCTCTGAGGCAGCCAAGTTGGGCTGCTTCCTTGCCCTGGGGGCAGTTTGGCCAGACCACTTTTTTTCTCCAAATAATTTAGCTTGAATTCCATTGCCTTTTCTCTTAACCTTTTTCTTCCTGGCTTGATAAATGTGGAGATTGCCCCATGTGTTGCAGATCCACTTTCCAGTAGACTCCAGGTGCAGCTTTTCCTGACTGCTTTGGCGCCAGGCCACGATTCTAGGCTGGGCTGGCCTTGGCTCCCAGCCTGCTCAGTTGAGCCCTTCCTGCTGAGCTGTCTTCAGGGAGAGATGTGTTTTCTGTACTTTTATGGGTTTTGGAGCCCTGAAATTGGTTTAGAGTCATATTTTCTGGGTATTTAAGGTGGTTGTGTTGCAGCTGCCAAACTTTGCTGCTTCTATACAGCCATCTTGGCTCCGCCTCCTATGTCAAATTTATTAGAGGGAATGAATGAGAGTTACATAGGCACAGATGTGAAGGCATGGTTGGAGTGTCATTTGCTTGTTGAATAGAAGAGTCAAATGGACATTATGGAACCATTTGAGCATTGGAGATCTATTCTTCAGTAAAGAAAGTTTATCAAGGTCTAATCTAATGGATTATTTTTCTTATAACTTTGGCATTCTTTGCTCTTATATTTTTATCTCATTTCATTTCTTCTGAATATTCTTAAGGTTCTGATGACTAGGATCATATTTTCTTATTGTTCATGATTTTCTTGTACCTATCTTCCCAATTTTTCCTGTACTTCTCTTACCTGTTTTTTAAGGTCTTTGGCCTGAGACTAATTTATATATGTATGTATGTATGTATGTCTGTATGTATGTCTGTATTTTTTTTCTTGGTGGCTCTTGATGTAGGATCCTTGATTTTATAGTCTTCTGAGTATATATTTTGATCTCCCTTGTTACCAAAGTAAGATTCCATAGTCTGAATTTTTCCAATTTTAGTCATATCCCCAGCAAATTACTTGATTTTTTAGCTCTTTGTTAAGGTTTCCAGTATGGAAGTTGTACTGTCCCAAACTTCAGGGGTTTTGTACAATTTTTTTTCAGAGATATTTCTAGGGACTTGTAAATTTTCAGTTCTTTCAAGTTTGCATGAACAAAAGAGAGGTGTTTATTCCCCTCCTGGCCCTTTTGTGACCACAAGCACTCTTTTCTGCTTTGTAATTGTAAGGAGGATTCCCTTTCCATTGTAGCCACAAGTAGCCTCTGCTACTGCCTCCACACTTCTGCCTCTGCCACCCTGGGGCTAGGAGATGACCACGTGCCTCTCTCACACAGAATTGACAGATCTTTCCTACTGACCATATAAGTTGTCTTTGGTGTTTGTGGGTTGAGATGTCTGGAAACCATAACAGCTTCCAGCAATTCAGTGCCCTGAGGCCTACTCTGGCCATTTTGTGCCAATTTGGCCCATGTTAGACATTGCTCTTCTCTCAACCTGATGCAACAGACCTTTCCTGTCAACCTTCTGGGTTGTCTTGGGCTGGAAATTTGTTTCACAATGTGTTTTCATGGGTTCTGCTGCTCTTTTTTCAAATCATTTTTACAGATACTTGGAAAGGTTTGGGGGAGAACTCAAGTAAGTCCCTGCTTTTACTTTGCCATCTTTGCTCTGTCCCCACTCCATGAATATCAGGATTTTATTTTCTCTAAGGCTCTACTTGGACTCATTCTGGAGTTATTCTTATTTTTCCAGGCTTCACCTTTTAGACTTTTCTAAAGAAAATTTTTTTTCTTCTTTGAATTTATCAGTCTATTCTGTTTACCTCCATCAATATATGAGTTTGTATGTGTGTATGGATGCACATGAGTATATGTATGTATATGTGCATATATGTAAGAGTATATATACATATGTTAAGGGTATATAATGTAAATATATACATATATAATGTGTGTATGTGCTTAATCTATAAGAAAGTTATTTAATAGTTATAAACATCTACATGAATGTACATAGAGATATGTGTATGTATGTAGATGATAGATAGATAGATAGATAGATAGATAGATAGATAGATAGATAGACAGACAGATAGATGTTGATAACTTCTTGTTTATTAATGTCTGATAAAGTAGGCCAGAACCCACCATGGGCAAGCCAGGAGTCTAGTCTGTGCCAGATAAAGAACTGGGTAGCAGAGGATTTTAGAAAGAAGCCTGAGTAGGTGAAAAAATTTCAAGCTGTCATTATTTTCTCCAGAAAAGAGATAAAATAGAACCTCAGTGTGAACAGAGTGGTGATTTTTATTTTTAAAGAGTGGCAACAGCAATCATCCTGGGACTATCAGAGAAGATCTAAAGAAAAATCACAGGATATGGTTTCCTCCCTAAAAAGAATAAACACCTCCAGGCTAGGAACCTCTCAAACAACAAGCAGCAAACTTGGGCTTAGTTAGATTGGGAGACTTCCTTAGTCCTAGTCACAAGAATTTTTACCCTCATGACAGGGGATGTTGGGTGTCTGGGATGGGGAAGATCTAGGGAACCTCTGCTGATCAGGAATGCCAGATCCCACTGTGATGTGGAGATGCAACCCAGAGTGGAAAAAAAAACAGCACAGGGCCTGTGAGTGCAGAAGCAGGGGAGCAGAATGCAGTGGGCACTCACAGGAGGCTGGTCTTGGTTCAACATGTAACAGCAAGCAGTTTAGCAGACTTAGGGCTATGTATGGAAGGTATGAACTCTGTATGGAAGGTGTGAGCTCTGTGTGGAAGGTGTGAGCCCTGTCTGGAAGGTGTGAGCCCTGTCCGTTGTTGAAAAGGCGTGGACATCCCCGTTGGTGGAAGAAGGCTATTGGCTGAAACAGGAGGCCAGTGCTGTATATAAAGAAAAATTCTAGAGACAGAGAGACAGAACTGGAATTTTCTATGGAGGAAGCAGGATTGTCTCAGCATCTGGGAGCTTGGCTGCTGGACTAAAGAAGTGAGTTGGAGTTTGAGAAAGGGAGAGACAGACAGACAGACAGACAGACAGACAGAGACAGAGATAGAGAGACACAGAGAGAGAGACAGAGAGAGAGAGCATTTTTTCCCAACATCTGGAAGCTGACTGAGAAAAGAGATGGAGTTTTCCTGAGACCAAAATCTGGAAAAGGCCATTCAGAAGACTGATATTCCTTCTGGGTCCTAGGGCCAGCTGAACTGCTGGAGGACTGAAGAAGCATGACCAGGATAAGACTTGTTTGTTCATGGCCTGGTTGATCCTTGAGTTCCAGGCAAGAAAAGTGGTGAAGGGTTTGAGATGTGCTGGACACAGTGAACTTTAGTGTGTGCCAGGGATTGCCCTGAGGACTGGATGTGAACCTGGCAGCCGTCTGCTTCTGTATCCAGGTGACTATTTTGTGGATTCAGGAGGGATCTGGGACCATGCAAGGGCATCCAAGAGTCAGAGAGATCACCCAGAGTCAAGATGAAGAAAAGGCCTTCCCTTGGACAAACTGAGGTTTTCTGGACAGCCGTGGGGGTGGGGGGTTAGGAATTGTGTGGTTTTCTAATGATTGTGTTTAATGATTGATTCTGTTGATGTATGGATGCCCCAGGAGGGGAAGCTTGATTATTGTATTATGGATTGATTGAATGATTATTGATTTGCCCCGTGAGTGGAAGACTGATTATTTTAGTGTGAACTGATTGAATGGTTGCCTTGATTTGTAATGGAATAAACAGAGTGTTCACTATTACTATGTAATCTGAACCTTGAAAGCTGTTCACAGTAGCATTCTTTTGGGAATTTGCTGGTGCATGGCATTACACAAGGTCAGAAAGGAGAACTGAAGAGTTTGTGAGTCTGAGGCAACATCTTCCATACCCAAGGACTAGAAGTGATTACAAAAGCTAAAATTATTATCAAAACTAAATCATTACCAAAAAGCTTCACAGGAAAAGGTTAAAGAATTCAAGCATAGAAAACTATGATGGGAATAGAAAAGACCTGGGTTCATCTTCAGAGGAGGATACTGAAGGAAAAAGACTCTCCTGTACACCCAAAGAGTAATGTCAAATGTTCACCTGTCGATAAAATTATTGAGTAACTTTAAAAGACTTTTAAATAATCAAATGAGAGAGACTGAGGGAAATCTAAAAAAAGTATTATCCAACAAAAACAAGAAGATTTTGAAAAAAGTCAACTGAGAAACAAAGAAATCAAAATATACAGATTGAAAAGAATAAAAGAAAATATGATTAAAAATAGAATCTCAATACAATAAAACAAGGAAATAATTAAAGAAAATTGTCATGAAGAATTAGAATAACAGGGGAAAGGAGAAGAAAACATCCACCAATCACCACCCCAAAGTGAGTTTTCCTATGAAGTTTCTTCATAGGAATATTACAATTGAATTTCAAAACCCCCAGCTTAAGGAGAAAATATTACAATCAAAAAGAAAATAAAATAACAGTTTACATACAGTGATACCACATCTAGAATCACACAAGATGTAGCAGTGGTAACATTAAAAGATCATGAGTCTTGGAATGCTATATATGGAAGAACAAAAGAACTGAAATTCTTTCCAAAAATATACCCAGCAAAGATAAAAATAATTCTGAATTTTTTAAAAAACAGACATTTAATGAATTGTCAAACTTCCAGACCAACAGGAAAGAAACAACAACAACAACCTGAACTTAACAGAAGACTTTACATACAAGAGCCAAGAGAAATATAAAATGCATACCAATGACCAATTAGGGATTGTTGTAGTGGGTAGGTTAAGTAATTGGAGTATAAGAAAGTGTAAGAAGTAAAGTTGAGGAGAGAGAGGAATAAAGGATACAAATATAAAAACACAGTTTAGGAGTAGAATCTTTTAAGGAATGTATACATACACATGTATGTATGCATATGTATATATTTGTTATGTATATGTGTATATGTATATATGTGTATAGACATTAATATCTGTATAAATATACCACCATTTAATTGTCACCTGGGATGGGGGGGGGAAGGAAAGGGGAAAAAAAAGCAAAGTAAAAAGTGTTCAGCAGAGAAAAAAATCAGACATAAAAGGAAACAAAGAAAAGATGAAAAGATTTCAACATAACATATAAGCTTTCTTGAAATGGAAAATCATTGCTATATGTTCTGAATTCTGTCCTATATTCTGCAGTGCACATTGGATGCCTTTGTTTCTGTTATTATCTTATATTTATTCAATATTTAAGTTTACAATGTGTTTCATTTTCTTTTCTTACTATATATTTAAGTTGTAAATAGGTAAAAAAGATTTTAAAAGATAAATAAAAATAATGGTTAGAAACAAGGAGGTAAAAGCACAAGATAGGAAAGAGGCACATAAAAATTAATGTCATAACCTTTAATGTGAATCCATAAACCAAAATAGGAGATAAAAATGGATTAGAAAAGAGAACAAATCAAAAATAAACTGCTTACAAGAAACACATTTGTAATACTGAGATTTACATGAAACTTAGACTGGAATTGAAAACAAGTATGGAAAATAATGATTCTCTCTCTCTCTCTCTCTCTCTCTCTCTCTCTCTCTCTCTCTCTCTCTCTC
>JAQQSW010004892.1:0-14332 GCA_028646575.1 Pseudocheirus occidentalis | reverse complement strand
CTTTTTGGAGGGCAGTTGGGGTTAAGTGATTTGCCCAAGATCACACGGCTAGTTTTTTGTGTTAAGTGTCTGAGGCCGGATTTGAACTCAGGTACTCCTGACTCCAGAGCCGGTGCTCTATTCACTGTGCCACCTAGCTGCCCCCTTTCAAGCATTCTTGATGAAAAGACCAGAGCTGAACAGAAAATTTGACTTTCAAATACAAGAAGCATGAAAAGGTAAACAGGAAAGAGAAATCATAAGTAACTTACTAAAGTTGAACTGTTTACATTCCTACATGGAAAGACAGTATTTGTAACTCATGAGACTTCTCAGTATTAGGATAATTGAAGGGAATATACACACACGTATGTATAGGTGGGTTATGTGTGTATATGTATATATGTGTATAATATAAACGTATATATAGACAGGGCACAGAGTGAGTTGAATATGAAGGGATGTTATCTAAAAAATAAAATGAAGAGGTGAGAGAGAAGGAGAAAGGGAGAGATAGAATAGGGTAAATTATCTCACATAAAAGAGGCAAGAGAAAACTGTTACAATGGAGGGGAAGAAGAGGAAGGTGAAAGGGAATGAGTCAACCTTATTGTCATTGGACTTTACTCAATTGGGTATCCTACCCTACAGGAAAGTAGGTGAAAAGGGGATAAGAGGGGTGATGACAGAAGGGAGGGTTGACTGAGGGAGAGGGTAAGCAGAAGCAAACACTTTTGAAAAGAGACAGGGTCAAAGGAGAAAATATAATAAATGGGGGAGGGGGGGAGGACAGGATAGGATGGAGGGAAATATAGTTAGTCTTTCACAATATGACACTATGGAAATATTTTACACAAGTGCACATGTATAACCAATACTGAACTGCTTATCTTCCCAGTGGGGATGGGTAAGGAGGGAAGAAGGAAAAGGATCTGGAACTCAAAGTTTTAAAAAAACAAATGCTAAAAAATTGTTTTTACATGCAACTTGGAAATAAGATATATAGGCAGTAGGGTATAGAAATCTGTCTTGCGGGGCGGCTAGGTGGCACAGTGAATAGAGCACCGGCCCTGGAGTCAGGAGGACCTGGGTTCGAATCTGGCCTCAGACACTTAACACAAAAAAAAACTAGCCATGGGACCTTGGGCAAGTCACTTAACCCCAACTGCCCTCCAAAAAAAAAAAAGAAAAAGAAATCTGTCTTGCCCCACAAGGAAGTAAAGGGTAAGGGAGGATATAAATAAGAGAGAGCAGACTGAGGGAAGGGGTATTCAATATGTCTACCATCTTGGGGTTGGGGGGTAGGAGAGAGATGGGGACAAAATTTGTAACTCAAAATCTTGTGGAAATGAATGCTGCAAACTAAAAATAAATAAATAAATAAATAAATTCTGGAGAAAAAATAAAAACTGTTAAAGAAATACAACCTACTGGGTTTTTTTTTCAGTAATTGCTTATATATCTTGAATTATTATATTATCTTAAAGTACCAATATAACTAGAATATGGGATTAAGTATAAAAAAAACCGCCTTCAAAACTAACAGAGGTTTGTATTTTTTACAGTATCTTTGGAGACAAAATCTACATGGTCTTTGACCCTTTAAAATGCTGGACAGTGAAAGTATACATGAAATTCAGTATTTAAGAGGTCACCATTTTGAGTGGCACTAGTAATTTCTGACAGATGAAACAAAGTCATGTGCACTGACGCATAATGCTTTGTCAAGGCTCAAACCCAGCTCACCAAGCTTTAACAACAGTAAAAACAGTTGGGTTTCTTCTTCCAGCTTCATGAACACTTTTTGTCTAACTCAAAAAGCCAGACTTCATGACTTCACCATCTGCCATGACCTCTTGTCAGTTTCAAACAAAGCACCTCACACAGATGGTCTCAAAATGTAGACCCTTTTTTATTCCCAATCACTGCTTAGCAGCTTGCATCACACTGCTTTCAAGATGGTACAACTTTAATCAGAAACTAGGATAGAGTAGAAACATTAAAAATGAACATAAAGGGCTTGTTTTTTTTTTTAAAAAAATCTTGGGAGAGTAGCTTTACCTACATGGGATTCAGAGACTTTAAAAAGTAAAAGACACCAGTGAAAACCAAAATCAAGTAAAAGCATCATATTCAAAAGGCAAACATTCAATAATATTACTACATCATTTCCACTGGGAGAAAAAGTTTCCAAACAGAACATTTTAGCTCCTTAATTTAAACTTCTATAAGATTTGAGTTTTTGAAGATTGTCTTGATTTAGTACAACAGATTAATATTTTTCTAAATAAAAGTATAATTAAAGAGATATTCAAATGCTGATCATATGTATGGCAGTCTATACCCTAAGGAACACTATTTGGCAAGAACATTATACTTCTTTAACTTTCACTGAGCTGTCTGGATTTGCAAACAATTTTAACTAGTTTATAGACTTGATAAGCAAGAACCACAAGCAATTTTTTAAAAACCCAGCAATTAAAGTGTCAGATTAAAAGGGGAAAGACTCCTTGTACATAACACAACACCTGAAAAACTGAAGAGTAGTTTTGGCAGAAATTAAGTGAGCAGCAACTTAAATCATGTCACAATAAGTTCCAAATGGAAAAAATTTAAAAGAAAAAAAAGCTAGGGGCAACAGGTGGCACAGTAGATAGAGCACCAGCCCTTAAGTCAGGAGAACCTGAGTTCAAATGTGGTCTCAGACACTTGACACTTACTAGTTGTGTGATGCTGGGTAAGTCACTTAACCCCAAACGCCCTGGGGAAAAAAAAACTCCAAACAGAGATGAACCTGAACATATATGATGTTCCATCTCTCGTCTCCCAATGGCTATTCCCCTATTCCTAGAATGTTCTTCCTCTTTATCTGCACCTCTTGTAGTCCAATTGCTTTCAAGAATCAGTTCAGACACAAAGTTCTACTGATGGCCTTTCCTGGTCACCTGCTTGTACCTTACTTATGTCTATTCTATATATGTCTTAATGTAAATACAGAAGCAAAGGGATTTGCGTTCCCTAACATAGCAGTCACAGAACACCTACACTAAAAACATAAACTTGGGCGTTCCTTCTCCTGATACTTAACATACAATTTTTAACAAATTTGGTTACTGAGTTACCAACTTGCAGAAAGGGAAGTAAAATGAAGATAGAGGAAAGGGATTTGTTAGAGGCAAATAGCAACATAAGTTAAAATTGACATCCTGAAAATACAGAATTGAACAGTACCATAATCAGTACTCATAATCATGATCCTGATTTATCAAGAGATTAAATTATGTTCAGTATCATCTGTTTAAGAAAACAGGGAGGGGTAGCAAGGTGGTGCAGTGAATAGAGCACTGGACCTGGAGTCAGGAGGACTTGAGTTCAAATCCTACCTCAGACACTTAACACTTACTGTGTTGCTTACCCCAAGTGCCCTCCAAAAAGCAAAACAAAAAAACAAAAAAACAAAAACCAACAACAAACCCAGGGAAGTACATTTTTAAAAGTTAAAATGGATAAACCTGAGTTACCTGAAAAAGCCACCAATCTGAAATGTTATCTCATAATACAACCCAAATTAAGCATGACTGTAAACTTATGTTATTTCCCACTCCATCTTTCTCAAAAAAATTACTTTCATTTCTAACTCATTTTCCTAAATAACTTTAAGACATTAGAATGTTTTAGAAAACTTTAATAATTTAGTTAACTATGTATTACATTAAAGGAGTAACTTATCTGTCTAAAAGGTAAAATATATGCTCTTGTCAGGAAGAAAATCAACCTAGTTTAGAACAAAATGGGTTTTTTATAACCTTGCCAAGAACATAACAAAAAGGTTCTTTTATTAACCAGCACAAGCCAAATTTTAAACCTCTAATTTATGCTCAGGGCCTAAATGGATTAGACCACCTGTTGCACATATGCTGCTTAACAGGGTCAAAATTTCTAGGCCAGTACAGCTCTTGGATTAATTATCCAAATGTTTGTCAAGACATAGCCTTCCCTGCTCCATCACAACAGGAAACACATTCTTACATTTTATAATAACATCAATATTTTCAAAAGTTTAAATGACTGTACAAAAAAACTAAACTCGTAAAATTTCCAAACTGCCCAACAAATGTAAATATGAGGGAAAGAGAAGAAAAGGAAGAAAGTGGGGAGAATACTGTAGTTTCTGGTCATCTTTTCTTGCATTCTCCAAAAAGCTTATCACTTACTTTTATAGGTGTTCAATTGGAAAAAAAAATAAAATATTAAAACAAAACACTGATGATGTATTTCACTTCTTAACAACAGAAATTCCATAAGGCATGTAGGTATTTTTGCAAAAGCTTACTTAAATCAACAGAGCATGAAGTATCTATACAAAGAACATCTCGTTTGAAAATAATTTTAACACATTATATACATATACCTCAGATTCCCATTGAAGTCACTGCTGGAATTACCACTTGTTTGTAGACTTCATGTTTCATTTCCTTACTTTTCATTATATACTTGCAAAGCAATGTGATTTTGAAACATTTATGATTTTAAAATTTCTAACATTAAAAAGGGCTTAGAAATAATCCTAATCAAACTCCTAAATTTACATATGTATTTCTTCATATTGTCATGACACCTTAAAAGTGAATCACATTTTTATTTTAATTTTTATTGAACCATTAAGACGTAATAAAAAATGTGGCTAAAAAACCACATTATGTTTTTCCTCTCATTTAAAAATAGTTAAATAGCAAAAACAATCCTAAACCTACACTAAGAGAGGCAGGATACTGTAATGAGATGAACACTGACTTTGGAGTCAGGAGAGACCTGGTTTTGAATTCCAGCTGTCAATTAGCTGTGTAATCCTCAGTAAGTCACCTAACTTTACATAGCCTCAATTTCCTCATCTGTAAAATTACAGTTTATAATATTACACTATTACCTGTCTTACGTTTACCTCTTAGGAATATTATAAGGAAAGCACTTTGTAAACGTTAAAGTGGTATATAATTGTGAGCTACCACTACTTGAACACTCAAGACTACTCAAAAGACAATACATCCAATTTTGAACTCTTCCAATTGTTACAAAGTTTGTCTTTATCCTGCAGCAAAGTCTATATTCTGGTAACTACTACCTACCTATTGGTCCTACTTATACATTATGAAGCCACATATAATCATACTTCCTTTCAAATGTTCAAAGACTGCTATCATATTTTCCCAAAGTCTTCTCTTCTCCAGATTTTCTCAGAATTTGTAAATGTCAGAGATGGAAAGGCTTTAAAGAAGCCAAAAAGCACAACTAATACCAGAAAAATAATCACTTCTGCAACATACTATGGGCAGCTACATAGTGCAATGGATAGAATACCGGACTTGGAATCAGGAAGATTCGAGTTCAAATTCTCCTTCTGATGTTTACTAGTTGTGTGACCCTGGGCAAGTCACTTAACCTCAGCCTCAATTTCCTCACTTGTAAAATGGAGATAAAAGTATTAAACACCTCACTGGGTTGTTTGTGAGGATCAAATGAGGTATTACATAAAGCCATTTTTTTCAAACCTCAAAGTGCTACATAAACGGCTTTTCTTAAAAAAGCTGAGAAGAAAAATTATTATTTTAAGCAATATGTAACATGATGCAAACTGCAACAGTAACATCTAAGAAATTTTTCATTAGCTTTCTGAATGACTAACAGACCAATGCAAACACAAAAATACAATAACATGATTGGACCAAACCAACAAGGTTTCCCTTTTACCACCCCCACCCCCCAACATGGGTTGAAGTAGGAGTTTTTTTCCCCCTCTAAAAAGAAACATTGGTGTCATTCAGACTTGGCTAGTACCTTACTGCCTAGGGCTCAAGCTATGCCTGCCTAGAAACAGTTTCTTGGAAGCCTCTAGCCATAGTGAAGTGGCTTCCTGGGCACCAAAGGGTATAAGACAGCCTGTGCAAAAAGACCTAGGGCTTGGACTCTGGGCCCTTAAGATCTGGTAGTTCTCAGTTCTCCAAGACTCTGTGAGTCACCAACCCTTTTCTACTGACCAGACACATTTCCATATTAAGCGCAGGGGTCCCTGTCTATCAATTCTAAGTGTTGGATTCTCTTGGCTGAATAATCTTTCTATGCTATACCTAACTGAACCTCCTTTTTAAATCTGACTGACCACTGAGTGACTCATTTTGCTCTATCGACCAATGTGGACATTATCAGCTTGAGTGAGACCAGGCATCAAGAAACTGTATTCAAGGGGCGGCTAGGTGATGCAATGAATAGAGCACTGGCCCTAGAGTCAGGAGGACCTGAGTTCAAATTCAGATTCAGACACTTAGCATTTACTAGCCATGTGACCTTGGGCAAGTCACTTAATCCGAATTGCCTTGCTTCCCCCCCTCCAAAAAGCAAAAGAAAAGAAACTATTCAACAATGACTTAAAATGAATAAGAATAGCAGGTGAGGAAATTTAAAAACAGAGAATTCTCCTATAAAGTACCAGAAGAAATAAAAAATAAATAGAAGCAATAATCATAGAACTCTTCACTAAAGAAGTGCCTGTAAATTCAAACACAGTAAGGTAATGTCAACCAATCTCAATGCCTGTCACACAGAATACACTTAATAAATGCTTATCGACTTGAATTGACTTTTCAGAATAATACTGACAATATTATTATCATCATTTTAAGAAGGTAAGTAAAAACAGAAAATTGAAATCAAATCGGAGAAAGCAGTCATTTGAATTGAAAGGACAAAAGAAAACAAAACACACAGGCAGAGCCACTATAATAGCCTCTAAGCATGTGTGTCTACTGGTCTCTTGAACTAGGCAGACCTGCAATACTAACCATCCTTGTCAGCTCTCCTTTTTCTCTTTTTCCTTTGGGCTGTGTCCCTGTCATTGCCAATTCTAGGTGTAAACTCTCTGAGGACAGCAGCTCCCCATCAGATTGGTCTGGTATGTATCCTGGGCCTAACACAAAGCTTTTGAACATACTGAACAACACCAATAATGCCTCAAATGCCTGAAGATTCTGAAATAAGATAATGAAAGTCTATTTATAATGAATTATCAGTGCTCAGAACTCAGAAATTATCTAGTCCATCTCACCTATTAACTCAGGAATCTCCTCCAGAATATCCTGTAAAGATTATCTAGTCTGTTCTTTGTACCCTTCTTTAGAATTAAATAGAGGGTTGGACAGGCCTTCAGAAGTAAATCAGTTCAAGCCCTAAAGAAGGAATCCCATCTATAACTTTACTTTAAAGGCTGAAGTGTGGAGGTACAACTTCGCCGGAGGCCTTTTTTCCCCATTTCTGGATACCACTGTTAGGAAATCTTTTCTTATATTGAGCCTACCTCTGTCTCACCCATCACATAACTTTCACCTAATACTTTTAGTTTTGTTCTCCAAAGGCAAGTGAACAAATCTAATTACTTTTCTATTAAAACAAACAAACAAACACATGACCTTGGCCAAGTCACTTAACCCCAATTGCCCTGCCTTCCCCTGAGCAAAAAAGCAAAAAAAAAAACACAAAACACAAAAATCTTCAAATACATGACATAAATCTTTCCTACTGAAGTCTTTCTTTCTCCAACTAAAAAATCCTTAGTTACTTTAACCAATCCATACATGTCATCGTTTTGCTTCTCATCAGTATCCTAGGCCACCATCTTCTGGACATGCTCCAGTTTGCTAATGTCCTCTCCAAAAAGTTATCCTGGATCCTGAAAAATTAAGTGAAAATCACTTGCTCATTGTCACCTATCTAGTATGTATGCTAGAACCCCTGTCTTCCAGATGCCAAGGCCATCTTCTTACTCATTATTCCTTGCTGCCAAGTCTTCTGGGCATGGAGCCTCTCTTAACGCAGTCTGAGAGCTCATAAACCTTTCTGACTGCCATGTCACACTGCAAAAGCATATTGAGATTATAAGTCACTAGAAGTCCTACATCTTTTTAAAATGATTTCATTTGCCTTTCTAGGCAATTCTCCCCCAACCTGAACATGCATCGTTAATTTTATTAACTCAAATTACGTCTTATAAAATCTAGCCTATCACCATGGCTTGTGAAAATATTTCTGAATTGTTTTTGTCATCCAATATATTAGTTATGCTTTCCAGTTTCCTGTGATTCAAAAATCTGATGAGTGTGTCATCTAGATCAGTCATCCAAATAATTCATTAAAATACTGAACAGAATAGGGCCAAGGATAGCTCCTTCCAACAATTCATTAGCTATCTTCCTTTAGGCCAACACTGATCCATTAATCACTATTCCTTCCATCTAGTCGTTTAACCAGTTTTAACACCAACTAACTGTATTATCTTTTAATATATTTCACTCAATTTAGCCTCCCCCAAATGAAAGACTCAGTCAAATATCATACTGAAATCTAGTTATACTCCTGTCTATAGCAGTCCTTAATCTATCTAGTAATCTTGCTTAAAATGGAAATTAGTCTGTCGTAATCTATTGAGTGGGGTACACTCCATGCACCCTCTGTGAAGACTCCTTAGAATGAGAAGGGAGAGAAACTCTCTGGAAACCAGAAATAGATCGGACAGACCTGAGTCCTGGGTCTGCATTAGGCCCCTTTCAGGAGTTTTATAACTCCACCCTTGTATACCACACCCTTATAAGCATTAGGCCCTTTTTCAGTTTTTGACCTCTACCCTTCCTTGTGATCTTTTCCCCTCCCTTGCTTTGGCATTTACCAAATAAGACCATGGATGATACCTTGGTTCCCTGATCCACCTCCCTGCCAATAAGGAGATAGTGGTGGGCTTCTTTGTTATCCTTGATTGGGTTAGATTTCCTGCCAAGACTGAGAGAGCCTGCCTCCTAGCCAATGGGAGAAGGGACAGCCAGGGGAAAGGGGCTTGACTGCCTTAGGGTATAAATTCTTATTCTTTTGTTTTGTCACAAACACATGACCTTGGCCAAGTCATTTAACCCCAATTGCCCTGCCTTCCCCTGAGCAAAAAAGCAAAAAACAAACAAACAAACAAAAAAAAAACAAAAACAAAAAATCTTCAAATACATGACATCAATCTTTCCTACTGAAGTCTTTCCTTCTCCAACTAAAAAATCCTTAGTTACTTTAACCAATCCATACATGTCATCGTTTTGCTTCTCTTCAGTATCCTAGGCCACCATCTTCTGGACATGCTCCAGTTTGCTAATGTCCTCTCCAAAAAGTTATCCTGGATCCTGAAAAATTAAGTGAAAACGACTTGCTCATTGTCACCTAGCTAGTATATATGCTAGAACCCCTGTCTTCCAACCCCTTGTCCATGTCCAACCCCATGGAGAGGACCACTCTCTTCCTGCAGATGGGGGGGAGGGGTAGGAAGAGAATCAAACTTCCTCTTCCTTCCTAAAGACACCTCTGACTTGATTTTTCTTGGGTAAAGGATTTTTGGGGTCCCCATACCCCACACACTATTCTTTTTTTGTTTGTTATTATAACCTATTCTTAATGAACCCACAATGGCCTATGATAAATACTTCCCTGTCAAGTGGTTAAAAACCATTCCTTTAGGGTGGCTAGGTGGTGCAGTGAATAGAGCACCAGACTTAGAGTCAGGAGGACCTGAGTTCAAATCTGATCTCAGACACTTAACACTTACTAGCCATGTGATCTTGGGCAAGCCACTTAACCCCACTTGCACTGCCTTCTCCCCTCCAAAAAGTGAAAAAAAAACCAAAAACATTCCTTTAGTAATCTGCTGTAGAAATTTGTTACTCATTAAAATAATCTTCTGGAATTCTATTGTGCTATAAGAAATGATGAACAGGCAGACTTCAGAAAAACCTGGAAAGATTTATATGAACTGATGCTCACTGGAGTGACCAGAACCAGGAGAACATAATACATAGCAATAGCCACAGTCTTAGCTCTTAACAGCACAGACTTAGCCTTTCTCAATAATGCAAGGACTTAAAACATTTCCAAAGAACTCATGATGGAAAATGCCATTCACATCAAGAAAAAGAACTATGGAGTCTGACTACAGAGCGAAGCAGACTGTTTTCTTTTTTTTGTTTGTTTTTGTTTGGTTTATTTTTTTCTTTCTCATGGTTTCTCCAATTCATTATAATTCTTTTATACCAGCAGTTCTCAACCTGTGGGTCATGTTCAATTTGTAACAATGAAAATACATCCTACATATCAGATGTTTACATTACAATTCATAACAGTAGCAAAATTACAGTTATGAAGTAGCAACGAAAATAATTTTATGGTTGGGGGTCACCACAACATGAGGAACAGTATTAAAGGGTCAAGGCACTAGGAAGGTTGAGAACCACTGCTCTATGTAATACAAC
Organism: Pseudocheirus occidentalis; assembly: GCA_028646575.1. Classification (NCBI taxonomy): domain Eukaryota; kingdom Metazoa; phylum Chordata; class Mammalia; order Diprotodontia; family Pseudocheiridae; genus Pseudocheirus; species Pseudocheirus occidentalis. The sequence continues at coordinate 4,025 of JAQQSW010004892.1, read as the reverse complement.
TAATGCGAAAATGTTTAATAGGAATGTATATCTAAAGCCTATATCAGATTGCAGGCCATCTTGGGGAGGGAGGGAGAAAAATTTTTAAACTTATGGAAGTAAATGTTGAGGAGAGGAAGTAAATAAATAAATTCCAAAAAATAAAACTAAAAAAAAATATAATCTTCTACAGCCTATTTTTTTCAAACTGGATATGTAATTTCATCAAGAGCTCCAAAGTGAGGAACTTCTACCACCACTGTAGAACTGCACCTTCTCTGCAATTTAGTATCTTAGAGAATTGTCTAGGCCAATGGAAAGTGAAATGATTTAAGCAGAGTTACAAAATCATTGTTTCACAGGTTGAAACCAATACTGCCTCTCCCCCAGCAGATGACATCTTAGCTTTCCCTATGCCTTAAGACTCTTTACTCTGTTCTTCATCCTCTCCAAGAACTCCATTCCCTCCACTCCTCTGTTCCTTCACATGCCATCACTCCTTTGTTGCCTGCACTGCACTCTCCTTCCACTCTCCATTATCAACCCTAATCTCAAATCCCTTACCACTTAGCCTAGCACCTTGCCAAATACCAACTGTGACTTACTCCCACCAGCCAACTTCCCTGCTACTATTCATGCACTGTAGAATGGAACTACAGGAAATCACAGAACCATGCTGGCTGCATCTGCTACAAATTTATTTTACATAATCTCAACTAGGCCCTCACTACAGTAAAGCAAATATTCTATTTACCACTCCACCCTACCCACTGACTGAAATTATCCCATTCTTCTCAGCAGCTGTTCAAAACCTTCTCATCTGTCTTCAAATCTCCCACTGCACCACTCCCCTGTCCCTAGGCTAAGGGTTTCTCTTCTTTCTTCAGGAAAAAAAAAAAACAAACTCAGACCATTCCAAAGACCTTCTGCCTTTCCCCTTTTCCTCATATCACATAATTCAGACATCTCTGCCACCACCACCCCCAATCATTTTTTTCTTCACTCCAGTCTCCAAAGAAGAAGTTGCTCATCTCTTGTGAAGGTAAACCTCTGAGCCCATCCTATCCCATTTTTTCTCACAGACTGCCCCTCACTATTGTCCCTATTCTCTCTAAATTTCAATCTCTCATATCTACTGGCTCCTTCCCTGCTGATATAAGCAAGTTCACATTCTCCCCTACTCTTAAAAACTTGTACTTGGTCCAACCACCACCACTAGTCATGGTCCATTGTTTTGTCTTCTCCTTTGGCTAAAACTTCTTGAGAAAGCTGTCTATACTAGGCATCTCCAGTTCCTCTCCTCACACTTGCTTCTAAACTACTGGCAATCTGGCTTCTGATCTCATCATTCAATTGAAAGTCCCCTCTCCAAAGTTACTTATGATCTCTTAATTGCCAGATCTAATGTTGTTAGTTACGAAGAAAGCATTCCAGAAAACACAGTGGAAGTTGGCAGATCTGGAATGGGTCATTGATGCAGATGGTAGGGTTGAAAGGAATGGGAATGAGGGAAAAGGCACTGAGAATGGGAAACAGGGTTTTTTTGTACATTAGCAGCTAGATGTTCAAAATTGTTGGGAATGGGAGCAAACCAACGGAGGCATGAATCCAAGCAGACTACCAGTGTTTGGCAAATCCACTGAAGAAGGAGGTGATTAGTCTGTTTGTGTTCTTTTAAGGTCCAACCCAGTGACAGGTTATGATGAATGCTGTGAGGCTCCAGGAGTTCTGCCTTACCTTCTGGCAGAAGTAGCATTCTAGAGAGTCCAAGAGGTAGGCAAGAGGAGACAGTGTGAGATGAGGTGACGTGGAGGTAAGGAGAGAAGCCAGTTGGCAGGCAGGCAACATTTGGTCCTGGGAATGTCTGTCAAAAGTACTGGAGAAGGTATTGGGGTGGCCCTGTCTGTTCTCATGCATAGCTACTATGACACTGGAGAATGCCCTGTGATGGTCAGGTCTACTCCAAGAGATGATCCTCCTAGAGCACTGGAGAAGGCTCTGGGATGAAGACAGAAACCAGAAGGTAAATGGCTGGGTCCAGTTCTCAAGATAACCTGAAGAATGCTTTGTGATTCTTGCACTCTTGGAAGCACCAAAGCAAACAGGATATGTTTAGTATGTTAGCCACTTGCACCTTAATTCTTTATTATGTCAGTGTTGCACATGGAATCTCTGAAATCTCAGCACACTTTGTGCCTACATTATACATTTATCAAATTCTACCTCAAATTATAGTTGTTTTACTTACCTTATTAATTTATAAGTCCCTTACCAGCCAGAGGACATATTCTATTCATCTTTATACTTCCTTTAAAACCTAACAGAGTGTCTTGTTTGTAAGAAAAGCAAAGTACAAAGGAAAAAATGACTTAGATTTCTTAGATTAGCTTTATTAGTAAGCTAATTAGTAAGTAAATTAACCAAACTCCTCTGGTCCTGTTTCATCATCTACAAAACAAAAGGATTTATTAGAGGACTTCTAAGGTTCCTTTAATGGGCAACTAGGTGATAAGATAGATAAATAGATAAGAGTGCAGTGCCTGGAGTCAGGAAGACTCATCTTCCTAAATTCAAAACTAGCCTCAGACAAATACCAGCTGTGGGACCCTAGGCAAGTCACTTGACCCTGTTTACCTCAGTTTCCTCAGCTGTAAAATGAACTGGATAAGGAAATGGCAAATCAGTCCATTATTCTTCACTAAGAAAACCCCACAGAGTCCCAAGGAGTCAGACAACCAAATAACAACTGAACAACATTATCTCTTTCAAAGTCTATAATAACATAAAAAATGAACAGATTTCTCCCTGGCATTTACAGGGTTACAACAAAATCCTCTGTTTGGTATTTAATGTCCTATGTAAGCTGCCTCCAACCCCTCTTAAAGTCTTTTTATAACTCCCTGTTTCCCCATGTAATCTGTGATCTGCTGAATCTGGCCTCCTTGCTGTTTCTCCCACTTAGACACTCCATGTCTTGACTCTAGGCATTTATTTGCTCTTCCACTGCCTGGAACTTTCTTCCTCCATGCCTTCTAACTTTCTTGGTTTCCTCTGAGTCTCAACTAAAATTATAGCTTCTTTGAGAAGTCTTTCCTGATCCCCCTTGATGCTAATGCTTTCCCTCTGTTGATTTTCTCCAACTTATCCTGTCCCTATCTTCTTTGTCCATAATAGATGTTTGCATGCTGCCTCCTCCCTAAGATGATCAGCTCTTGAGAACTGTCTTTTATCTTTTTTTTGTTTGTTTGTTTCCCTGGCAATTAATACAGTGCCTGGCACATAGCAGGCATTTAAAAATGCTACACTGACTGGTTTTGAAATTACCTTCTTTTACCACCAGAGGGCATTCCTGAGTCATTATGACAAAATGCTGGATGAGTTTACTAGAAATGGAAAAACTAACAGTAGCTTGGTGAAACTGTTATTACCAGATGGTAAACTTAAGAGTTAAAAAGACCCTTGGAGGTCACTTGATTACAATATATTCATTTTAAAAATAAAGAAATAAAGGCCTAAAGAGATTTGCCCAAGTGTAAGAGGCAGAATTCAAACCCAGGTCCTCTTTAACTTCAATTTTAACAATTGAATTATCATTAGAAATCCTGCAGAAGATAAGTTTTGGTAGAATTGTGAGACTGGATGCCAGATTGCAAGGGACTGAGAAAATGAGAAAATAAAAGTAATGACTTATATTTTAGGTTTTAAATAAATTTTTTAAAGGATGTAAGACTAGTAGAATTTAAACTGTGATCTCCAAGGCAACTAAGGATCTCTTAATTGCTGTTATTGTAATTTCTCAGCCCTCATCCTTCTTAACATCTCTAAACTTTTTAAAGTGTTGTCAACCCTTCCATATACTAGATATTATCACCTTCCTTGACACTGTCACCCTCCACCCTCCAGGTTCTCCTGCCTATGCAAATCACTCCCTCAGCCTCCTTTGCTGATTCACTATCTGCCTCCAGAATCCCATGTGTAGGTTTAATAATTTTTGTAAATGCATAAAAAAATATTGCAAAGGCTTTTCCCCCAAGATGGCGCCCAAA
>JAQQSW010004890.1:0-14333 GCA_028646575.1 Pseudocheirus occidentalis | reverse complement strand
AGTCTTAGTGTCTTGGGTCGTCGGAAGGTGGGGGATGTTCGGATCTTCTTCTTTTTGTGGCTATGGACACCCTTCAACACCGCCTTCTTGGCCTTCAAGGCTTTGGATTTGGCTTCTGTCTTGGGGGGGACAACGGCTTCCTTTTTTGCCTTCGGCGCCATCTTGGGGGAAAGGCCGTTATATTTTCTTTAAAATTCTCTTCTCATTGCTTGTTGCCCTCTCTCAGCAAAGAAGAGGATAGTGAGAGAGAGGTTTGATTAGCACCAGTATTCTGCTTATTAAGTCATCTTTCACTCCTCTGCTCCTCTTCTCTTCCCCTTACTCAGACATAAAGTACAGCTTTTTACCCTTTCTTTCTTTCCTTTTAAATCTCTCTTCATAATTCACTATCCAAGTTTTGAGTTCATGTTATGTATAACTATTGCCATGCTGAACCTATTTTCTCTATTACACTTTACTCTTCTATTTCATTTTTCCTTCCTGTTTCTATGATGAGTTAAATGTGTTTCTTCACCGTATCCTCTGTGTGTTCTCTTCTATCTTGACCAGTTCAGATGAAAGTGAGATCCAAGTCCAAATGAACCAAGTGAGATCCATGTCCCATCCTTTGCTCTTTTTTTTAAAAAATAGAATTGTTCTCATATTGCAAGTATGTGCTCACTCACATTTCTTCTCAATTCCTCCCTGGTGTATCCCTTTTCCCTTCCCTTTTCTTTCTTCTATTAAGATTATAAAAACACAACAAAACTAGTCCCAAGCCCTCTGTTTTATTTGACTACTTCTGTGATAATATTAGGGTACTGAGAAGATACTTGTATCACATATCCCTATCAGAACATAAAAAATTAATCCTTGCTTAGTCTCTTAGGATTGCTCACAAGATTTTTTCCCTTGAGTCCTGTGTTTGTATCTCAAAGTTAGGTTCAGCTTTAGTATTTTCATCAGGTATCCTCAGAAGTCCTCTATCACATTAAAAGCCCATTTCTCCCCATAAGAATATACTGTTTGTTTGTTTCTGAATAAATTATTGCTGGTTGTTAAGTCTATATCTTTCACCTTTGGGGATTTCAAATTCCACACTTTTCTCTCTAAAATGGTGACTGCTATGTCTTGTTTGATCTTGAATGTGATTTCTTAGTACTTGAAATCTTTCTTTCTGATTGTTTGCTGTTGGGTTTTTTTTTTTTACCTTTCATATGGGAGCTCTGGGATTTGCCTTGGATAGAGGCTTCATTTTAGAACTTCCTTTAGGAGGAGATTGGTGGACTCTTTCTGATAGTCTCAGGGAGACAATAACTTCTATTTGGCCTATTCTGATTTTCAAGTAGTCTATTATCTAGGCAAGGTTTTGGACCTCTTATGCAAGCTCTTGGTATTCATTTTACATCTTTACTCCATAGCTATCATTAATTTTAAAATAATTTTCTCCAGTGTTCTCATTTCAATTATAACAACATATTTTATTTTGCTTAAAAATCTTTCTTAATTTTGTCTAGAAATTCCAATTTATCTTACATCTAAGCTGTGTTTTCTTTGAAGTTTTACTTGTAGGTGCATTGGATTTATTGTCCTCTTTTGAATTTGTGTCTTGGGTATCTGAAACCAAAATAGCTCTTTATTGTAAGGGTTCTTTCTTCTTCTTGTTTTACTTGTTTATTTTCCAAGTTTTGCTGCCTAGATTAAGCCTTTGTGTTAAGACCAGCATTTGTGTACTTCTGGAGGGAAAGCTAGAATTTTTTTTTTGGAGGGGGGTCCTAAATTTTATGCTCTCAGGTTGTTACTACTTTCTTCCGGTACTGAGTGCTATGTTTTTCAAGGATCAGAGGGGAAGCTTGGGCAAACTTTCAGAGGATCCTTTGCATTCTTATGTAGAGTACAGTCTGTTTGCTTCCGTGACTTTCCAGGCTCCAGGCCTGCTTGGTATATAGGCAATACAATTGTAGACTTTCCCATGAATTGAACACTAATGGAAAGTTTCTGGCACCGACCCCTGTCAGCCAACTGAAGGTTCAGACTGACAATACATTAGACTTGCCCTTATTCAGAGTCTAGGGCCTAAATCCATAAAACTCTTCAGCAGTCAGAGTGACAGAATTGAAGACCCATTCCTGTTCCATATTACTTGCTGTAGGCAATTGTTTATAGGTTAAATTCATGGTTACATTCATGGCTATAAAAGTATATTAATGTGGTTTCTCCTTAGATTTCCCAACCATTCTAGGTGTTCTTCTTTGATATTTGTTGAAATAACTCCAGGGAAATTAACTGATACTACTTCCCTCTTACATCACTATATTTGCTGATCTCAAAAAACCTTTGGCTAGATTTAAATCCACATGACAGCTTTTGTTTGATGATTCTATTGTTTTTGTTACTATTATTTTTAAAGAAGGGGAAGCTGAAATTATAGAGCAATTAAGTGACTTTCCCAAGTTCACATAATTAATAGTTGTAGTCAAAACTCAAAACCAGGTCTTCCCTTTAAATTCTGCGATCCATGCCCAATCCACAAATACCTGGTATGAATACTGTGATTAGAAAAAAACAATCAATCTCCAAAGAGCTAGCCTAGGAAAGTTCATTCTGATGAAATCATGACAATTATCATATCCCTGTATGAAAGATGGCAGCACAAATAGTGGTGATTTCATGATTTTGTCCTCTAGGCTTGACTTTTTGTTGTTGTTGTTGTTGTGTCATCATTGCCTTTGTTTATGTTTAATATAGTGTTGGTGAAATAGATCATAACTAGAACATAAAACTCTCTATAAACCTACAACTAGATTGCAAATAAAAGTAATTCTATAACTAGCAGAATTATGAAATTAGTATCTGAGATTAACACTTTAAATACACTTTATACATAGATATTCCAAAGCTGTTTATAAAATATTTTATACCATTTTTGGAGATAATACACAAATGTTGAGTAGACAATAATATAATTAAGTGTTTTCAGAAATTATTTGGATAACAAGACTCATAAACAATTTGTTAATGATTCACTATAGATATGGAAAGAGTTGTATAATGAGGTACCACAAGAATCTATGTTTGGCTGTGGGTTCAGTAGCATCTTAATCAATGGCTTCATAAAAGGCAAAGATGGTATGCTCATCTAATTGGCAAATGGCACAAAACCCACAGGAATAGCTAACTTAGTGGATAATAATCAGGATGCAAAAGGATCTTCATCAACTCAGGGGTGGGCAACCTTTGGCCTTGAGGCCACTTGTAGCTCTCTAGGTCCTCAAGTATGGCCCTTGACTGAACCCAAACTTCACAGAACAAATTCCCTTAATAAAAGAATTTGTTTTGTAAAACTTGGACTCAGTCGAAAGGCTTCAACTAAGGACCTAGAAGGCCACAGGAGGCCACAAGTACCCACCCCTAGACTAGACAATTGAGCTAAATCTAATAAGACATTATAGCACTGAAAAAAACCATTCTTGTGAGTCCAAGAGGGATTAAGCACTTGCTGAGTCCAAGAGAACAGAATTTGTAGCAGTGGATGGGATTGGCACTGAGGCAAATTTAGGATTCATTTTAACAAATACTTCCTAATAATTAGCACTGATCAAAAACAGAACAAAATAAATCTGTGTTACTTTGAGAGATGGTGCATTCACCCTCCTTAGAGGTCTTCAAGCAGGCTCTATGATTCCTTCTAAGGTATGTTAAAGTAAGGATTCCTTTCCTTCATAAGTTTTTTTTCCCCTGAGGCTTTTTTTAACTATCAAATTCTTTGTTTCTATCATCTTGAACTTTCACTCATGAATAAGCTCCATATCTTCATTCACTCTTAGTCAAAAGAGTAGACGTCCTTTAGGATTCCTTTAACAATCTTTAATGATTTGAATAATTATCCTTCCTCCCCCTTTTAAATTTTCTAATGGGCTTGTGATACTTTCAATATGGATTTTCCTTCCATGGATGCAAAAAGCACAGCACTAATGTGTGCCTTGTTGGGGGTTTCTTCCATGTTTTCCCCTAAGCCTTACGTAGTAAGTCTCCTCAACATTCTAGGTGCCTTTCTTGATTCTCTTGATGCATCTGTGATACTAAGGTGAAATGGGTGGTGCCCATTGGTTATTTCTTGCTTAGTCTCCAAAAACTCAAGTTTAACTTACGTCCTCCAGATAAAGACTTTAGGAAATAAGCCCTTTCCTTTTCTTCTTGATCTTCCTACCCACTGCTTTGATGACTAGAGATGGAGGAACAACAGCTTAAAGAAATCAGTTCCTCTCTTCTTTGCCTCTATCTCTTAGAAATTGATACCCAACAACCTTAAACAGTTCACTCAGTTCAATACAATGCATTTAAGTCAATGTAAATCATTTCAATTTAATTCAATCTGATTCAAATCCAATTTAACTAAACAAACATTTACTAAGCATATATCATATGCAAATAACCAGCACTATTTTCTAGGGAATCTAAACAAAAATAAAATGGTCACTGTACTCAAGCAATTTATATTCTGAGAGGAGACGGATAAACATGCTGAACGTTAGATATATATAAATCATATACAAATAATTTCAAGAAGGTCAGAACATTAGCACCTTGAGGGATCAGGAAAGACCACATGTAGAAGGTGGTACCTGAGATCTGCTCTTAAAGAAACTGAATATTTTAATATGGATGTTATTTCTGTTTCAAGGATGACTTTCCTTTTCTTCTTTCCTTTCTCTTCACCCAAAACTCCCTGCAATTTTCACTACAAATGTGAATTTATGAATGAAAGAAAAATATTGGTTCAGATTAAAATGTGTGTTCTTATAAGCAGATCAATTGATAAAGAGCAAACGTACAAAAACACATGTGTGAATGTGAACAAAACTAGGAAAGGTTTTCGCATAATCCGGAATTTTTTAAAAAATTGCATACACATGTACATTTATAAAACAACATTTTAATGAAATCTCATAGAAGGAAATATTTTTAATGAAACTCCAACTATTCAGTACTCTGATCAGATGTTTCTGGAAGCTGCTTGGGAAAGCTGTTTGAAGATTGCGAATTCGAAGACCTCTTCAAAGAACAGTCTTAGGTGAACAATAGTATCCCTTGGGGATTGTAAGTAAATGTCAAACCCCAACTATTACAAAATAGCCCTCTATGTATTCTTTCAGTTTCTTAGGCTATCGTTAAGGAAGTGTATTACATTACTCAAAAAAAAACCCTGCCATTTTAATAAAATAGTTTTTCCTAAAGCAGCAGATGACATTTTTTTTAAGAGAGATTTTTTTTTTTACAAGGGAAAAAATGTTCTGGCTAAAAAACATCACCTGTTCACTGTGATTATTACTTTACATTCTGTTGTAGAAATTAAAGCAATGCTACTTCAAATAACATGCCTTTTTAATGTATCTGTCCAAAGCATATTTGTACATAAATGGCCTTGAAGAAAGAATGAGGACAATACTCCTTTTTCTGCTTTCATGTCATAATGTTAAAAATACATGTTTAAAGCTCAAGCCATTATTTGGATGGATGCTCTCATTAGACCCATTTGTAACCATTTTATGCATAGATAACTATCCACTAAATGCTGTTCCCCACCAAAATGAGAATTTAAGTAAAATAAATTTGATGACGGGCTCTTTCTTGCACATAAACATTAAGGTGTAGTATTCAAAAGCATGTTGATCTTCATTCATTTGAAACAATAATATATTTGCACAAATCAGAAGCAGGGACACATGACTGTGTAGTTCTTGATGTTCTGCCTCATTTTTTTTTCTACTTAGTCATTTTAATTCCCTTTCACTTGGCTCAAGTCAAATTTTTTATGCTTTTTTTCTGCTTATGTGCCAGCTTTAGTGTATAATTCCCTGAGTGTCAATAAGAAATCCTGAGAAGCTTTAAATGTGGAATATTGACTGGATTTCAAGACTTCTAAACATGCAGCTTATTCACTGAATAGATATGAAGCTGGTACCATCTAATGTTCCCTGTCTCCCTGGACCTTACTTAAACATTTTATAGTCTAGGAAGCATTAACTGGATAAAGTGTAATTGTTTCTTTGCATCCTGTCATAATCTACTGAGTCAAAGCATGTTCTTCGGAGAAGGCCATCACAATTTAGTTTTTTTTTTCTCCTCCCACAGTAATAGAGGTCTCTCTGATCAGGAAAGAGATCTAAAACTTTCTGAAATATATTTGAGAAAGGTTTCTCCCTCCTCCTTCTTCTCCTCCTCCTTGTCCTTCTCTCCCCACCCAGGTACACATGAATAAATCTAACAAATAAAATAGCAGTGACATTTTAAGAGGTAGAGATAATAAAATAATATTACTAAATGAGCCAAACAGCAAAATTCACAAGGAAGGAAGGAAAGCAGGAAGTTGGGAAGGAGGAAGGGATGGAGGAATAGAGGGATAGAATAGCCAATAAATAGTAAGAACCTGAAATCAGGACTTTTAGTAATGACCTTAGTCTTAACAATGGGACATGTGAGTATTATACATGTACATATTCCCATGTTCCCATAGGAAGCTAAGGTTAGTGTAGTAGGTGATTACATATTTCTGTGATAATTTATAAAATATAAAAATCAGCTTCTCTAGCCAGAAGCTGTGCTCTAGCTTCTCACCACATTTAGTCAGATTTCGGGAGGAGTTAGGGTATCCTGTAGTCAGGGCTTTTACTCATTTTCCAGGTCTGATTGGTGCCCTAACACTCAACCTGCACCTTCAGTCCTTCACAGAGCTAGTATCCTGTCTCCATACAAGAAAATACTATAACAATGATCCAGTATCACCTCTGGGTAAACTGAAGCCCAGATGCTTTTATTGGCATATAAATTGCACAATGGACTCAGTTTATCACTTTCAGCTGAAAAGATGCAAACCAGATTATGGTGGAGGAATTAATGCTGTACTGATTACATCTCTTCATTTCTTCCCTTTCCTCCTGAAATGGAAATGGAAAAATGGGGGGGGGGAACCCTCCAAGACCAGGTTCTGTCTTTCAGAACCTTCCTCCCAGCCACCCTCGCCACCCCTCACCCCTGCCTTCATTCTAGCCCAGCAGTCTTATGATAAAAGAAGGATGCCATGCAGTGTAAATTCAGTCAGATTGTCAATGTATCCATCCACGTTCTCAGTCTCTGTTCAATGTTCCATGACAACAAGGTGAGACGGCAGAGGTTATCCGAACAGCTGCTTCCTAAGCTGGAAATTCCAGGCATTGAAAACCATCTGTCTATACATTCACAAATGTATATAAGGGCAATCTATCAGGCTGTAGAACTGCAGCTGCCACTCCATCAGGCCTGCTTCCTTTCTCGACACTGAACAATAAGAGCCGGTTCTTCACTTTGTGTCACACAGAATGGCTGATTTGATTAAGTCCCCAACTCTCATTATGCTAGGTAGGGGTGTAGAATTTCAATGATAATCCATAATGCATGACCAGTTTGTCGCCATGGCAACATAAATTCAAGGTTACTAGCTCAGACGCATAATTGGGTGTGCATTGAGTGCTGAAGAAGGGCTGTTAAAATTCTTGTCATAGGAAAGTCGCATCCATCATACTGCCTGAAATTGCAAAGTACTCATAATCAGAACAGAAAAATCCTTGGAGAAAAATGTTAATAAAATAACTATTACAGTCTAATAAAATTATTTAAGTTTAACCACTTTAGTTTTTTAAAGCATTTTAGTTAATAAGAAGGGAATAGGCACCTCATTAAACATAGGCGACTTGGCTTTAACCTTTCCACACTGTAACCCCCCCCCCAATATTTGCATTGCAATATAGACCTTAAGCATTTCAAACCTGGCGCTGATTGATTTGATCACAACACATTCTGAAACGATAAAATATTCCATTGCATATATTGGGCACATTTTTGTAGCTCTGCTTTCCCTTGATTTGATTTCTCTTAGATGTAAAGATATTTCCTTAAGAAAATGTGCTTGGGAAAATTGAATCCATTTCTGGACTTTGAAAGCCCACAATGAAATTAAGCATGTATTTAATAGATATCCTAAGTTGAAGGACGGAAACCAAATATGTGAACAGAATATGAAAAGGTAGGAAATCAAACCGTGGTAAGGAAACATCAGATTATTATCAACCCCACCCCCATCTCCCAACCCAGCATGTGTTCCTTTTCGATATTTTATAAATATTCGTGGCAGAAATTCTTCTCGGATGTGTATTGCTGATATAAATTCAATTCATAAATGTGTCATCTGTGGATGGATTTAATCTTAGGCCAAAATAATTATGAAAATGACTTGTTTTGGTGCCTGCCTTTGCCAATGGAGTAGAACCAGGCAAACAGAGTTATAAATGAACCCTGCCAAAATGGCTGAGAATTAAACTCAGCATGTTATTGGAGGAGGGGAATATCATTACTTATTGAAGATTCCTCACACACACCCCAAGCCCCATTTTCCTTGATAGAGTCTAACCTAGGCAGATCTAGGTTGTTGCCTCTTGGGATTGAAAGTGGAAATGCTTAGTTCTGTGGTTTTATTTATTAGGATTTCTAGTCGAACTTGACATAATGTAAATATATTTTCTCTAATCATATTATGAGAATTTGTTCAAAGGGATGAAACAGTAGCATATGTCTTTGAAAAGGCAAGTCTGCCCCTTGCTCCAGGGATTCAGTTTTTATTTAATTCTGTTGAAGAAACTTATGATTTGTTGACTGAAAAGATAAGAGAATTCCTGCCAAATAATAGCAGATATGACAGTGAGGAAATTTTTTTTTCTTACATGGACCCTCTAAGAAATGAAATTTAATTGGCTCGATTCTGGTTTTTCACACTGAAATCTCTAATTCACTCAGAAGGAAGCAAGATTTCTTCTAAATCTGCATCCAAGTTAATTGCACAGAAGTTAGCTATTTTCCTTAAATCCCACTTCTGATGATACAGAAATAAGTTTAAAATATCAATAAAAGGCATAATCATGGTGTTTGACTATTTTTCTTATAGTTACCTGATCCTCCTAAATATGTTACTTTCCTTGGACGGCTTCTGCAACTGTAAACCTTTCCACTAATAAAATGGAATTACGTGATCCCCAAAGGAAGATAAAGGAGGCTTGCTCCTTAAGATAGATTGTATACTCTTAGAAACAACTTGGAAGGTAGACAATAGGAGTGAAGACGCAATAAAATCATGAGACATAGTATCAACTATAATCATGATTTCATATTAATTGCAGTGTACTTAAGCAACGAGATGTTTCTTGCCTCGGTTTTAAAATTGAAGCTAGGCATGGCGGGGTTTTTTTTTTCATCAAAAATATGAAATATCTTTTAGTATGAGGACTTCGGAACATTAGACTTTCAACTCACACATCTGGAGGTCTATTCTGATCTTGATGCACACATGTAACTCCAATTAACATTAAGAATGCTAACAAAAATATACCCCTAGGGGAGAGGGGGAGGAGTGAAGTAGATGAAGAAAGAGGTTTGTGTTTCTGATTTAAATACAAGTGACTTTGTGGAGAATACCAGCATGGGGCCAAATGAACTATTGTGGAAATGCACTGGCTCTCAATGACAGAATAACATTTCTGATTTGATGTTTAGTGAAGTGCATCAGTGATTAGGAGCAAACATTGAAGCCAGGCAGCTCTTCTAGAAAGGACTCTCAAAAAATATTCTGTGTTTTATGGTGTATGTTTGATTTAGTTTTGATAGGCTCCAGGATAACTTTCATATTGATGTTTGGTGACGAATGGAATGTGAAATCTATTTTCAATTGATTTAAATGTATATATGTATATTATTCAGGTGTGATATGTTTTAAAATATATCGAAAAGAATAAGCACTCCATTTTATTTAGACATGGAAATGGGAGTGGTGGGAATCTTGGTGTGTTTGCTTTGTATTTGAGTGAATATGATTTACCTTTATGTTATAAGACTTCACAGCAGGAACAAAAAGCACTTTCAACTGAGCCAACAAACCTATACTTCATTAATTGCTCTGGGTTGATTAGGCACCAATTCTGACATGGTTCCGAGCATTCTAGGGAAGTAATCAATGCCAACCCACGGAGTTTTCTCTTTATGAAATCACAGAAAACAAATGTTACCATTTAAATCAAGCGTTATGTCCATTGCTCATCATGATTTTCATCAAGTTCCATCGTAACATCTGCATTTTCAATGAAACAAAACAAAACAAACTACTGTTTTTCATCTCCATTTGTCATAAACAACTATTTGATATTAGTCAATCATTCCAAAAATGAAGCCATTATAAAAATGAAGAACACGTGATAAATATATAGGAATAACAATGTAATAAAGAAAAAAATGAATTACATAAAAGTGAGATAAAAATTCTTTCCACGTTGAAGTTGAGAATGGATTCGAATTATCCAAGAGTTAGTTAGCTAAGGAGTTAGCAGAATGGTGCTATTATTATTATTGTCATCATCTGTATCTATATTTGAATCTACTATTTGCTGTTCCTAGTTGTTGTTTTTCCCCTGCATACTGATATAGCTTTTTTTTCTAAGTATCTCATTTTCTGATTCTCCCTGAATTTTGTCACATTCTGGTATTCCATAATATTCCAGCATAATAAATAACACACAGCATAGCTGGCCCTTTTGGGTATTAGGAATCATAAATGAGGTATGACTTTTTTTTCAAGGAACCACAGATTGCATTGTTAGACAGGATTTTGAAACAATTGACTTCAACTAATATTTAAAAAGAGATGTCTTTAAACCTGATCTTTATGACATGCCTGAAAAAATAGACAAATTTGTCTCTGAATATAATGTACTTTGTAACAAGTTGCTTTATATGTGATATACTTGGCCAAGTGATGCATGGGAAACAATGGAAAGAGTACTAAATTTATCATGATAGTATTGCAGATTTAGAGCTAGAAGATGCATTAGAAGCTATCAAGTCCAACTCTTGTCATGTTACAGATGAGGAAACTGAGGTCTAGAAATGTTAATTGACTTGCCCAGGTCTGTACACATAGCAAATGGTAGATTCATGATTTTAGCCCAGTGAATAGGGTGCTGGCCTTAGAATGAGAAAAACCTCTTTTCTTTTCTTTTTTTTTTTTTTTTGCTTTTTGGAGGGCAGTTGGGGTTAAGTGACTTGCCCAAGGTCACACAGCTAGCTTTTTGTGTCACATGGCTAGCTTTTTGTGGAAAAACCTCTTTTCAAATACTGCCTCAGATACTACCAGATGTATGACCCTGGGAAAGTCACTTGACATCTCGGAGATGAGGCGAGTTGTTCTTCAGGTGTGTTTGACTCTTCATGACCCCTTTTGGAGTTTTCTTGGCAAAAATACTGGAGTGACTTGCAATTTCTTTCTCCAACCCACTTTACAGATGAGGAAACTGAGGCAAACAGGGGTAAGTCACTTTCCCAGGGTCACACAGCTAGAAAGTGTCTGAGGTAAGATTTGAACTCACAAAGAGTAGTCTTCCTGCCTCCAGCCTCATTTTATCAGGGGTATTTATCAGGGGTATTATTTCTAAAGTCCCTTTCAACTCTAAGAAATAATCCTTTGCAAATTATAGAAGAGGGTTTCTGTGGTTGGTGTTTTGCATTACAATCATTCTGCTATATTTCTGCTACTGAAACATGCAGAGCAATAGTCAAAAAATGATTTCTAATTTGGCAGGGAAATGTTTAAATTTTTATCATTTTCTTGGGGGAGGTAGTGATTATTTGTTAGTAATGGTCAAGTTGGTATGACTCAGGAGATTGATTTTCATGTATTCCCAAATATTCGTTGTCCAAATACCCAGATTTATTTAACCTGGAGACTGGAACCAGGTTGAAGTCTCCCTTCATTGATGTTGTGACATTCAATTTGATAACTAGGGTATGGTAGTCAATCATGTGGCATTTGGCGGGAAGCCCTGCCACAGGCTACGGAACAGCTGCTGTGATAAACCCTGTGTTAATCCATCCCCTTGTAGCTAATAAAATGCCCTTACTGACTTAAAAAATTATGATGATCATTGATGCAGACAAGCTCCCACCAAGAAGCTGATTTTTAAAAAATTTAATTTAAAAAATCACCTCAGTAGCTAGAAGTATATGTGACACTACCACTATACTACATTAAGAAAATATCGAGGGTCCTAATCAAGATATACTTGAGCACAAATCCACTCTACGTGTATATATGTGTACACACTTTAAATTTCACTTTATTATGAGGAATGGTAGTTCCTTATAAACACATATTCATATTGCTATTGAGTAACAAATATGCAATACAATAGGAATTATATATATATATACATGTGTATATATATGTGTGTATAATAAATATATACATATATATTTAAATGGTAAACAGAAAAACACACTGAATATTAATACCACATTGAACATCACTTAATCTCCCTCTAATGCAGTGGTTCTCAATGTTCCTAATGCCGTGACCCTTTAATACTCATACGTAGGCATATCTGCATGTGGACGGACCCTCCTGGAGACAGAGGAGTGGTGTCTGGGTTCCTAAGACCATCAGAAATATGTGTTTTCTCATGGTCTTAGGCGACCCCTATGAAAGGGTCTAGGTGGTCGCGACCCACAGGTTGAGAACCACTGCTCAAATTCTTCAGAAGGAACTTCTGACTTTTAGAGTGTCTCAGCTTCATCCTTTTGACAATCAAGGGTATCAAGAATATAAATAATTGAGAGCAGGAGTAGTCATATCCCATATAATAAAGAATCTGTAATTACAGAAAAGGAGTACACTAGCCCAGGAGAAATGCTGGCCAGCAGGGTAGAAACAGTTATCTTCAATCACAAACTCAGAGTAATGATTCAAGGTAGCCTATAAAAGACAGGCAGCTAGGCAGTGGAGAGAGAGGCAGGCCTAGAAGTCATGAAGACTCATCTTCCTGAGTTCAAATCCAACCTTAGATACTAACTAGCTATGTGCCCCTGGGCAAAGTACTTACACCTGTTTGCCTCAGTTTCCTCATCTGTAAAATGCCCTGGAGAAGGAAATGGCAAACCACTCCAATACCTTTGCCAAGAAAACTCCAAATGGATTCATGAAGCATGAGATACAACTGAAAAAAGACAGAAGCAAGGCTTCCCTGGCACTACGTGATCTAATACTGGCCACATAGCCTAAGACACCTGGAATGTGTTTCAGTATTATTCGTGTATACATGAAACATCAAGGTAGGATCAAATCAATGTTTCAGGGTGACTTCCACATATACAATCAAACTTATTTAGTTACTTTGAGCTTACCTAGCTCCATGTAGGTTCTCCCCAAAGAATTAAAATCATTAGAAGCTAATCCTATCTAAGATTTTTTTCTGCCTGCTCTTCCCCTTGCTTTTTCAATTTCTGATTAGATTTCCAAGACTATACAAATATATTTTTATCAGTTCTTGCTTGATGTATTCCATACCTACTTAGGATCTCATCATTCTCAGAAGTAGCTTTCCAGAACTCTAAAAAGATTATCTCATTTTTCAAATATCTCATTCTTAACAAATATCTCACTGTCTTTTTTATAAATTTTTTATTGACTTGTTGGTTTACTTTTAGTTTACAATATTCAGTTCCAGAATCACATGCGTTTCAGATTTTTCTCCCCTTCCTCCCCACCCCCTGCACCCACCATGGTGGCATATAATCATGTATAGGATCTGTAAACTCTTTCACATTGTACAGTAGTCTGGTTGTATAGGTGTTATAGCCAATGGAGTGAATAATGAGAAAAGAGAAGCAAAAACCAAACATAGAAAAGAGTGATAGCATGCATTTCTTCAGTCTCCATTTAACCTCTGGTCTTTCTGGATCTTCCTCTGAATGTAGACATCTCCTTCCATCCTGAGACTTGTAGAGTTGTCTTTTAACTGTGCGTTGCTGAGAAGAGTCCAGTTTTTCAAAGCTGGTCGTCACATATATGATGCATCTGTGACTGTGTCCAATTTTTTCCTGGTTCTGCTCTTCTCACTTAGCATCAATTCATATAAGCCTCTCCAAGTGACTATGAAGTCCATCTCCTTCCCATTTTTTATAGCACAATAATATTTCATCACATTCATATACCATAACTTGTTCAACCATTCCCCAATTGATGGGCATCCCTTAAATTTCCAGTTTCCAATTTTTCCACATCCTCTCCAGCACTTGTCATTTTCCTGTTTTGTCATCTTAACCAAATTGACTGGTGAAATGTGATACCTCAAAGTTGTTTTGATTTGCATTTCATGAATCAATAGTGATTTAGAGCATTTTTCCATTTGCTTAAAGATATCTTTAATTTCTATCTCTATAAATTGCCTGTTCATATCCTTTGACCACTTATCAATTGTGGAATGACTGGCATTCTTGTAAAT
>JAQQSW010004889.1:0-14333 GCA_028646575.1 Pseudocheirus occidentalis | reverse complement strand
TATATATATATATATATATATATATATATATTTATATTCAACTATCCTCATACTGAGAAAAGTTTGTAAGTTACAATTATTTCTCCATGTAGGCATGTAAATAGTTCAACTTTGATAAATTATTTATGATTGCTTTTCCCTGTTTACCTTCTCATGCTTCTTGTATTTGAATGTCAAACTTTTTCTTCAGCTCTGTTTTATTTTCATCAAGAATGCTTGAAAATCCTCCACCTCATTGAATGACCGTATTTTCCTCTGAAACATTATACTCAGTTTTGATGGATAGTTAATTCTTTGTTTTAATCCTAGGTCCTTTGCCCTCCAATGTGTTTATATACATATACGTGTGCATGTATGTAAAGCCACGCATGAGCAGCTTCCCAAAAGAATGGTACTGTAAACAGCTTTTAAGATTGTGATTACACAGTGCAGTGAACACTCCATTTATTCCATTACAAATCAAAGCAAACATTCACAGCAAATCACAATATAATATTCACAACATTACTTCTTATCACAATATAGTGTTCACAACAGCTTAACAGTACAATGGACACCAAGTTTTCACTACAGTGGCCACAGTATTTGGAACAAAGAAAAAAAGAATAATCATCAGGTTTCTCTAAAGGGGAAACCCTTTTTACCTAATCATTCAATCAATTCACAATACAATCAGTTTTCCACTCATGGAGCAATCATAGATTAAATTAATAAATCACTTACCTAGCAATCAGTCACTAAGTATCATTAATCACTAAATACAATCATTTGAAAATTACAAAAAGCCTCAATCCCTTGATATCTAGTAAACTTCAATCTCATCACAAATCCAAGGGGAGGCCTTTTCTTCAACTTGACTTGGAATGATCTCTCAGATTCCCTGGATCCCCTTCCATGGTCCCAGCTCCTAATTGAATCCACCAAACAGTCACCTGGATTCAGAGGCAGACAGCTCCCAGCTCCTTTTCCAATCTTCTGGGAAGTTCTTGTTACACACTGAAGTTCACATAGTCCAGCACATCTCAAACCTTTCACCACTTCTGTTGCCAGGAACAAAATATCCTCTTCTAGGTTTACAATTTAATAATAATAGTGGGTGAAACCATAAATGGGGTTGTGGTGCTGTGTTTGGTCCAGTTCACAGACAACTACATTTTGGGGTCAGTGTCTGCAATCCCTAAATAACTTGTAGTACAATTGAATTTAGCACCTAGAGCAGTTAGGAAGAATGATTAGTTTAAGTTGGAAACTATTAAACTAATCTTTTTCACAGCCACTTGCCATGTGATCTTATAGGGACAGTCGTGGTACATTGGGTTGAGTGTTGGACTCAGAATGGATTCAGATATGGACTTAGACACTTATTTTGGCAAATCCCATGTTTTGTTTTGAGCATCAAATGACATTTATTACAATTTAAAAATAAAAGACTTTAGTGCTGTGACTGACACTATGTAAGTTCTTATTCCCTTCCCTCACTCCCTCCAAATGATTTCCCTATCAAAGTCCTCAAAAGGTATTTTTTTCCCAAAACATCTCTCTCCTGTCGATACAAGTGATTTATGTTTTGTGCCACACATTTTGGAAGTAACTGGTGCCACTCACTTGAGGTAAAACAATTGCTAGCTTCAATTTTGATGACAATTTATATAGGGCAAGAAAAATAAGGCCTACATTACCTATGAGCATATATTGTTTAACAGAATTTATATTATCTTATTTGACCCATAAACCCAACCTATGAAGAAGTTAGGACAAATATTATTAACCCTACTTTGTAGATAAGGGAACAGACCTATAAATATTAAGTGATTTACCTAATATTACATGGCTAAAACATGGTAAAGCTTAAACACAACCCACATAACAAAACGTTTATGGAACTGAGCTGGTATAAACCTCAAAAGCCATCTGATATACCCCTTCATTTTAGTGAAAGAAACTGAGTCTTAGTAAGGATAAGTGATTGCTCAAGATCACACACAGTGTCAAAAATGATAGGATTTGAAGGAAGGGGTGAGCTCTGTTGATAAAAAATAAAATCCAGGCTATGAATAAGGAACTGAAATGAAGAAGAACTTATGCAATCTAGGTTGATTCAAACAAAAAGAATATTAGGATTTAGAATCTAAGGTTGTTTGGAGTGAGGAAGAAAGAATATATGAAGTATCGACTTCTCTTACCATATCTTATGTGTAATAAAAAGTATGTTAGTTTCCCTCAGATAAAATTGTATCTACCTAAGCAAGATATCTGATGCCATATATTTTGCAAATTAGGATACTGAGATCAAGGAAATTTGAATTTTTTTCCAATATCACGTATCAAGTAGTGAAAGAGGGACTGTCAACTAAATATTCTAACTTTTAAACTAATTCTATGTTTTGATCTAGAACTCTCAGTTGATAAGCAGAAAGTCTAAACCTGGGGGGATTTTCCCACATGTCAGTATCTCTATGTCTATGTATAGGGTGGTGGAGGAGAGATGAATACTATTAGGGAAAGCAGTTAAAAAATAAAAACACTAACAAAATCTATTCCACAAAGCTAGATGTTTTGGTTTTAATTTTGCTTTAGTTTGAAAAAAATATATTTGGGAGAAGAAATATGAAAATAACTTAGAAGATGAAGGAGATAGCATTATGTAGAGCAGCAGTTCTCAACCTGTGGGTTATGTTCAATTTGTAACATGAAAATACATACTGCATATCATATAGATTCATAACAGTAGCAAAATTACAATTATGAAGTAGGACTGAGAATAATTTTATGGTTGGGGGTCACTGCAACATGAGGAACTGTATTAAAGGGTCGCAGCATTAGGAAGGTTGAGAACCACTGGTGTAAAGAATTTGGAGGAATTTGAAGTTGTCAAGAATGCCTGAGGTTGAATTTGGTCGTGGGGGGGGTGTTGTTATTAAATGCAAACGTTATTGAGGGAAAATTGAAGAAAGAGAAGGAGAATAAAAAGGATTCAGTTAAGAGAAAGGACTCAGTATGGTAGATGGCGAGCATAAGTAGAAGGAAGTACATTCAAGGGAAAGATAGTTTTAAAGACAAATTAAGTAAAATTAGTATAAGCAAAAATAAAAACTTAGTAGTACAAGAGACATGGAATTGATTGTAGCAGTGAGGGTTTTAAGAAGGTGCGGAGTAACAAGTTGAGGAAGCAAACATTTCCCCAAATAAAGAGCTCCACAGTTCTCAAGGGAGATAAATAGAAAATAACAGCAAAGAACTGAATATTAATAAGTATGGAGAATAGAGGGAATGTCATAGTGACGAGAACATTATGTATAATATTTTACATATTTAACATGATCAAGTGCTCACAGTAAAGACTGATCTATCTTTTCAAAAATGGTAAAAAAAAAAGGTTTAAGGGATGTCTCTTGAGAGTATAAAATGATATTTCCCCTTAAGAAAATGGAAGAAGAATTTTGATACATAAACAAAGAAGAAAATTGATACGAAGAGCCAGCAAAGAAGCCTGACTCGTCAACATGTTGAAGTGAGAAGATTGTGAAATATAGTGACACAGATAAAGAGGATAACTGAATACATTCAGTGAAGTTTATATGAGAAAATTCATGAAACAAAGGGACCTGTATATTCCTCAAAGGAATCAGCTGCCTGTCTTCTAAGAAATGAGTTTGTGAATCTGTAGATACTGTCAGAGAAGAAATTATTCAGTAAGGACAGAAAAGGGCAAAAAAGAGACAAGTAATGATGGTTGGTGTCTTCCTGTTCAAAGGTATTGGTACAGATATTTGTAGGCCCAATAACCACAAAAGAGAATTCCCTATTGTCATCCTGGGGCATACATTCAAGATGTAAACAAAGTACTGCTCAAGACAAATCTGGTGATTTTTATGGTCACACTTGGTTATAGAATCATCTCTAAAAATTAAGAGGAATTTGACAAGAAAACTAAAGACATTGGTGACCAATTATTACTGTTCATTTGTTCATTCATATCTGACTCTACATGACCACATGGACCACAGCACACCAGGATCTTCTGTTCTTCACTGCTTCCTAAAGTCTGTCCAAGCTCCTTGTTATTGCTTCTGTGACACTATCTATCCATCTCTTCCTCTGACATCCTCTTTTCTTTTTGCCTTCAATGTTTCTTAATATCAGGTATTTTCTAATGAGTCCTGTCTTCTCATTATATGGTCAAATTATTTGAGTTTCAGCTTTAGCATGAAAGAAATAATTATATTTTTACTATAATAATAATCAAATTAAGATTGAGGTTTCTTCCGTTTTTCTCACACAGGGACCAATCTTTTTAAATCAGTAAGTCTCTGAAGGACCTGGAGGATGGTGACATGAGCCTAGTACTCCAGGAACATTCTCCTCTATCGTGGGCAGGTTCTCACCTATCTAGAAGAGGTTAACTCTAATTAAAATCTAAATAGAATCAAACCCAGGCAAATTCCAGTCCTAAAGCATTAGGTTCACACACATCCCAACACACACACACACACACACACACACACACACACACACACACACACACGATGGAAGTGGTGTAGGTAGAGATGGATATTTTTTGTCCAACATGCTGGAGGTAGTTGAAACCTATGATCAAGTCAAGTTTTCAGAGGGAGGGACTGGTTGCTTTTAGCCCACCCTTTCATTAAAAAGGTCCACCTTCTCATTAATCTTTAGCTAATTGGGGTTGATTTTTACTGTCAGGGACAACCTCTTTTCCAAAGCTATTTAAACATTCAGTGATCTCCATGCCTTTGTTTTTCATTATTAAAAGAGACTACTGGCCATCATTTCATTGATTAGATGTAGACTAATTAATAAATTGATCATTAATTACTGAGAGATTGTCTTGATGGTTGTTCATTTGTGTTAATTATTTGTCCTACCAATAAATAGTCTGAATTTATTTCATTAAGTATTGAGTGATTCTTTCTCCTTACAGTCCAAGTACTCCCAGAAGTTTTCTCCACCACAAAATTCAACAGTGTTGATTCTGTGGCACTCAGCCATCATTATAGTCCAGGTCTTACAGCTGCATACTACTTCTGAAAAAAATATTGTTTTGACTATATGAACCATTGTTGGACAAGAGGATATTCATGCTTTTTAGTATGCTGTCCAGATCTGTCATAGATTTCCTTTCAAGGAACAAGAGTCTTTTAATTTCATGAATTCAGTCACCATCTGCAGTGATCTTTGGATCAAAAAATGTAAAATCTGACAGATTCCATTTCTTCTCCCTCCATTTGCCAAGAAGTAATGGAACAAATTGCCATGATTTTTTTTAATGTTAAAATTTAAGCTAGCTTAAATACTCTCTTCTTTCTGTCTCTTCAAGAGGCTTCTTAATTCTTCTTTACTTTTCCTCCTCAGAGTGGTATCATTTGCAGATCTGACATTGTTGGTTTAACTGCCAGCATCCTTAATTCTGCCTTTAGATTTGTACATTTAGCATTTTGATTCTAAGATTTAGCATGACACATTCTGCATTTAAGTTAAATAAATAAGGTGACAATATTCAGCCTTGTCATACTATATTTCCGATCATAAACCAAACAGATGTTTGACGTTTGTATTTACATGCTGCTTCTTTACTTGAATACAGGCTCCTTAGGAGACAAGTAAGATGATGACTTGCTCCGTGTCTTTGAGGACTTTTTGTTGTTATCCAGTCAAAGACTTCAGTGCTTTCAATTAAGCACAAATAGATACATTTTTCTTTCTGGAACTCCCTTGCTTTCTCCATAATCCAGTGAACGTTGACAATTTAGTCTCTGGTTCCTCTTCCTCTTTGAAAACCAGCCTGCAATGCTAGTAATTCTCAGTTTACATATTGCTGAAATCTACCTTGCAGAATCTTAAGCATAATCTTGCTGGCATGTGAAATGAGAACAACCATTCAACAATTTGGTCATTCTTTAGCAATGCCCTTCTTTAGGAATGAGAAACAAACTGATTTTTTCTAATCCAGAGGCCATGGTTGAGTTTGCCAATTGTTGATATATTGAGGGCAGTGCTTTAACAAAATTATCATTTAGGAGGAAAGAGAGATATGAAGGTTTTCTTAAAATGAGTAATTCAAAGAAATAGAAGAAAATAATATAATAGGAAGGACATGATTTTTCTTTAAGAAAATTAGAATTATGAAGGAAAATTTTAGTGTAGAAATGGGCATCTTAAAAGACAAAACATTTTAGGAACCTAATGGAAATATCAGATATAATGATCATATGAAAAAGATTCACTTGTTCCCATTGATTTAAGCATATTTATACCCAAAATTTTAATTTTTAATCTTTCCATCTCCTTTTGGACCACATCTAGTTTGTCTTCATTCATAGACCTTACATTCCAGATTCCTTTTGATTTTTACATCTTCAGACTTTTCTTTTGTCACCAGACACATTTCCACATTTCTGTTTAATTTAGGTCCAGACATTTCTTTCTTTCTGGAGCTATTTGTAGTTGTTCTTTGTTCATCTCTGGTGATGTAGTGAACACCATATAATATAAGGGTCTCACCTTCATGGGTCATAAATTTTTTTCTTCATTTTCCTTTTAACTATCCATATAGTTTACTTGAAAATATACTAGTTTGATTTGTCATTTCCTTCTCTAATGGATCACCTATTTTTTTCCTTAAAACTCTCCACTATGACTTGTATGTCTTGGGAATCTTTCACATCATAGCTCATAGTTTTATTGAGCTACCCATATCCCTCTGCCAAGACAAGCCAATCATACAGGTGGAACTAGAGAGCATAGATGGTCCTTTGTCATCATTAAAGCTCATATGTATATGATATATATATATACATATATATATATATATATATATATATATAGTGTGTGTGTTTTCTTCTTTACATCATTCATTTCCATGAGATTTTTGAGTTACAAATTCTCTCCCCATCTTTCCTCTACCCCTACCCCAACACATTGATCCCAGTGTAAAGCCCCTCCCCTGATCTGCCCTCTAACTTTCTGTTAGGGCTGGGAGGGTCTCCCTACCCCAGCCCCTGAATATATGAATTCCTAGTTGCATCTATTGCAGTGCTTTAAATTCTAGATTCTTTTGGTTCCTCCCCTGTCACCCACCCCCACTGGAAGGACAAGCAATTCCATACAAGCTGTGCATATGTAGGACATCTTCACAGGAGACATATTGTGACAGTCTGATGATATGTCCCTCTTTCCTATCCCTCCCCCCCTTGTTTCACTCTCTATCCTGTCCCTGTCCCTTTACTAATGTGTGTGCTTCCAGCATCCCTCTGCCAGAGCTTGCCCTCCCCTCTGTCATCCCCCCTCTCATCCCCATGCCCCCTACAGTCCTGTGTGGCATGATGTCCAGTTTATATTTCATGTCATTCATTCCCTAAGCCAAATTCAATGAGAGTAAATGAGAGTAAGGTTGCAACAGCTATCCCTTGCCTCTTCTATATGGGATGATTAACCCCATTTTTCTCTCCCGCTCACCTCTCATTCTAGTTTTTTCTCACTTCAGAATTTTGCCTTTAAAAGTACCATCCCGTCATATTCAATTGATTCTATACCCTCTATGTACACATATACACACATGCCCAGATATGTATTCATACACACATATAGCCTCCTATATATATATATGTATAATTGTACATACATACACATACACACACACACACACACACACATATATATATATATTTGTATTCGCTTCCCCTATCCTCATAATCAGAACAGTTTAATAAGTTACTATTATTGTTTTTCCATATTGGTATGTAAATAGATCAACTTTGATAAGTTCCTTATGATTTCTTTCCCATGTTTACCTCCTCATGTTTTTTGTGTTTGACTGTCAAATCTTCTGTTCAGTTCTGGTTTTTTCAGCAAGAATGCTTGAAAATCCTCCAACCCACTGAATGACCATATTTTCCCCTGGGACATTATACTCAACTTTGCTGGGTAGGTGATTCTTGGTTTTAATCCTAGCTCCCATGATCTTCAAAATATTATATTCCAGGCCCTTCGATCCCTCAGTGTAGAAGCTGCCAGATCCTGGGTTATCCTAATAGCATTTCCATAGTATTCAAATTGTTTTCTCTTAGAAGCCTGTAATATTTTCTCCTTTAACTGGGTATTCTGGAACCTGGAAATAACATTTCTAGGAGTATTCTTTTGGAGATCTTTTTGAAGACGTGACTGGGGAATTCTTTCTAGTTCTATTTTGCCCACAGAATTGAAAAAATCAGGGCAATTTTTCTTGAGCGTTTCTTAAAGGATGCTTTCCAATTTGTTTCTTTGATCATGGGTTTCAGGCAGACCAGTAATTTTCAGATTGTCTCTCCTGGATGTATTTTCCAGGTCAGTGTTTTTTTTCAAGGAGATATTTCTCATTGCTTTCTATTTTTTCATTTGTTTGTATCTGTTTAATAGTACCTTGGTTTCTCATAAAGTCATTAGCTTTCACTTGCTCCACTCTAATTCTGAAGGAATTATTCTCTTCAGAATGCTTTTGAGATTCTTTTTCCATCTGGCAAATTCAACTTTTTAAGGCATTCTTCTCCTCATCGTTTTTCTGGGCCTCTTTTGCCATTTGAGTTCATCTATTTTTTAAAGTGTTGTTTTCTTCAGTTAAGTTGTTGACTTTCTTTTCATGATTTTCTCACATCATTCTCGTTTCTCTTCCCAATTTTTCCTCCACTTCTCTTATTTGCTTTTCAAAGTCCTTTTTAATTCGATCTATAGCTTGTAGGTAATCTTCAAATGTCTTGGAAGCATTTGGTGTGGGAGTTCTGACTGTGTTGTCTTCCTCCCATTCCATGCTTTGATCGTTTTTGTACACAAAAAAGGATTCTAGAGTTTTATTGCTCTTCTTATTTTACTTCTTTTTCCTCATGTTGGCCAGACAATTAGTTGGTTGGTTTTTTTAGGTCTGTAACCTTCTGATTCCACAGGGGAAATCAGTGTCCCAAATCACTGGGGTTTTCAAAGCTGCTGGAGCTATTAGGGGAGTGCTGCAGTCCCCACCAGCTTCTGCTTGCTGAAAGTGCACCCTAGGACCACCATCCAAGACCATGATCCAGATCCAGGCCTCTCAACACAAGAGCCCTTGGCCCTGATCAATTGACTCAGCCCCCCTGCAGTTGGCATGCAGGGCGCTCTGAAGCAGCCCCGTGGGGGCAGTTGCTGGTTATAGCAGATCCTGCTATTCCCCCACCCCTAGCTCCACCCCCTGCTTCCTTGACCTTCAAGAAAGATTTGGTAGACTGGCTGAACTGCTTTTCCACCCGCAAATTTAGCTTGAAACCTTGACTTTCACTGACCTTTCCCTAATCCTTCAAATACTTCCTGGATTGATAGATGTGGGGATTGCTCCAGGTGCTATAGATCTGCTCTCTGGTAGACTCATTCTGCAGCTTGGGAGGCCTGGGATCTGGTCACAGTTTTGGTTTTCAGGCTGGCTGGCCTAGTCTCCCAGCCAACACCTGTGAGGCCCTCCTCCCAAGCTGCCTTCAGTGCAAGATGTGTTTTCTGTATTTTTGTGAGTTTGGGAGCTGTACAATTTGTTTAGAGTCATATTTTATGGGTATTTAGGGTGGCTCTCTGAGAGGTGTGTGACTTTGCTGCTTCTATGCTGCCATCTTCCATCATTAAAGCTTATTGAGGGCTCACAGAGGGGCTGCCAGCCAGCCAAGCGGCAGCCATGCAGTACCCGCACCCCGGGCCCAGGGCCGCCATGGGCGTCCCCCTGTACATGCCTACCCTACTGCTGCAGCCGGTACACCCGACACTGTTCTACATCGAGGACATTCTGGGTAGGGAGGTGGGGGCCCCACTGCCACCCTCCACTCCCACCCCAACCTCAACTCCCACTCTGCCTTCCCCCAATTCCTCCTTCAGCAGCCTCATGTCCTCCTACCAGACCCCCATCTACGAGCCCATGCTGATCCATCCTGCTTTCTCCCACCACCCGACCATGCTGGCCACCACCTACAGGGCGGACACCTTCACAGGCCATCCTTACCCCTTTCCCTGGATGGTGAACGACTACACGCACGCCTTGCTCTGGCACAACCCCCTGGTCAAACCCCTTCTCTGGGGCCCCTTCATGCAGAGGCCACTACACAAAAGAAAGGGAGGACAAGTAAGGTTCTCCAATGACCAAACCATCGAGAAGAAGTTTGAGACTCAGAAATATCATTCCCCACCTGAGAGGAAGCGCCTTGCCAAGATGTTACAACTGAGTGAGAGGCAGGTCAAAACCTGGTTTCAGAATCGGCGAGCCAAGTGGAGAAAGCTAAAGCAGGAGAACCCTCAAAACAAAAAGGAAGAGTTGGAAAATCCAGACAGACACTGTGATCAGAGACAAGATAGCTGTTTGCCCAGCGACCAGACAAAAAAGCCTTTCTTTGGATAACTCACAGTGTTCTCCCTCCCTTGCTTCCCAGGAAGACCTGGAGTCAGAGATTTCAGAGGATTCTGATCAGGAAATGGACATTGAGGGGGATAAAGGCTATTACCAGGCAGGATGATTCTGAGTGGACACCTGGAAACCGAGCAAAACTGGACTTGGGGATAATGGACCTTATTTCCCTTTAAATGGATGATAAAGGAAGAGCTAAGGAAAAAAATGAACCAAAGGGAATTCACTTTCTCTTTCAAAAAGCTAAACAGTTTGGTGCTTTGGCTAGTTAACAAATACCCTTGTTAGACTTGATTTTTTTTCACCAAAGAAATAAGTTTTGATTTTAAGTTGTTATGCTAAAATTGATTTTTAAATGACTAAATATACTTCCTGAAGCAAATTGCCACAGCCAGCTAACCAAATTCTTGGTTTAATTAAAAAAAACCCAACACCACAATATGTAGCTTTAAGGGTTTAATTAGACTTTCTGTGTTGATGCTTTTCCTAATCCAGATCTATCATCTATTTAGCACCATGGGAGATTCCTTGTTCATGAAGTCTCCCAGGGTAGACCAGGTCCTGAATCCAGGTTACCTAGATGTCACTTTTTAAATCACGAGCTGTTTTAAAATTTTATCTAAAAGTCTCAATGCACCTGTTTCAAACCTGGTCAAACCTGGAATCATTTCAGAGATTTGCCTGTTAATTCTCCTCTTTTGTCCATAAATTGCTCTGGGTGAGATGCTGCCTTCTACGCTGTCATTTATCTTCCAGTAACCATTTGACAAGAAACTGTGATAAAGGGTGACAGGCCATTGAAGAGAAACTGACACATCAGTCACCAAAACTAATCTCAAATATACTCGCAGTAGCAGGTTGGATTATATATATGTATGTAGATTGTAGATAATTCTTTTGTGGTTTTATATTCATTGTTTATATTGCGTACGTACTTGATAACTGTCAAAAAAAAACAATGACAACCAGAAAAAAAAAGCTTATTGAGGTCAAGAGGTACAGTAGAGAATGGTACATTTTGAAATAAACACTGACTTGGAACATATAATGTCTGAGAACAAGGCTTTGTCATCAGGCTTAAAATAGAGGAATAGTAGATTGTTGGCCAGGGACTTCTTGATTTATAATAATTGTAAATCCATTATTTAAAAGGTGGATCAACAAATGGGCAGAACACCTACTTTACCAATGAATTTTATTTGTTTTTACAAAGAGAAATTAATTTCTGGAGTAGATATAATAGGAATCTTGACCACTTATTGGAAGGTGTTACGTACATACATACATACATACATACATACATACATACGTATATATAAAATATACATTCAGACAGACAAATACACCTATATGTGTGTATGTATGTATACATATGTGTATATATATATGTATGCATGTATGCATTTTGTTATATTTCTCCCTGACAAATTTCAAAAATCCGGTGTGCTTTAAAGTAAAAATTATATACCTTACTGTATTGAACACCTGCTTCATGTATCAAAGTTTGTAAATTAATTTAAGAGAACAAAACGCAAGTATAACAATCAAGAAAATGATAATGGTCTTTGTCACTCAGGAGGCAAATTTATTTTAAATCTTATTACAGCAGTTAGTATGCTATCTTTATTTATCTCAGATTTTAACATATATTGTATAACATAAATTACATACATACATATTTTTATTCCATAATATGTAAATATGCATGTATTTAGAAACTGCTTATGTTTTAGAACTTTTTTAATACTTTGTTTCTATCCAATGTTCTAATAATTAATTTTTATATATGTATGTACAATTGTATAATATAAGTTTACATAAGGGTATATATGCCCCCTTCCTCTTATTAAATAAAATGAACATGTTCTCTTTATCATGTAGTAAGACTCTTTTTGCCTCAAAAGAAATATCGAAATATCTCTTAAAATATCTAGTGTTTTTTTCCATATTTGTAAGAAACCTTTGCTTGTGAAACTGTGACCTTGTATAACTAGAATTCAAGAAAATTAATCTTTAAATATTTCTTTATTTACTACTTAGAAAGGAAATGGTAGGGATCATTGTCAGTTAATATATAGGTACATATTCTCCTTTTCCAAGGAGCCACCTGTATTTGTGTGTGTATTTTCATAACAGGAAAAGCAATTTCTCCTCTTTCTCTGTGAGAAACTTTGAAAATGCCTGTTTAACAGATGAATTAAAAATTGGGGGGGGGGTGATTGTAAGGAGTAGAGATATACAAAAGAAATAAAACATCTCTCCCCCCAACAATCAGTTCACTTCCTTTTAAAAATGATATGGGGCCGCAGAGCATGATATCTTCATTACTTATAAAATATGTGTGTGTGCATGTGTGTGTGTGTATACATATACTTGTAAATGTTAAATTTGTCAAAGAAGTTCCATGCTTATGCCAATAAAAGAGCTGCAGTATCAGCATAAAGGTTTGTTTGGAGTTCATTGACCCACCTTCAGTGAGTAGTGATGAAGTGGAGAACCAAGGCTGATTAGATCCTAAAAGATGATGAGATTATCCTAATAATTAGTTTTCTTGGGCCACAGTTGCAAAGTCAGTTGGAGCACTCCCAGGGAAGCCAGGTGAGAAATGAGGAGAGATTTTATACAGAAATATTTTATCTAGGATTAGAAACTGCTTACACTGAGTTGTTTTAATTATTAATTTCTTTTAAATATTCACAACTCTTTTGGTCTTACAACACACATCTTGGAGTCAGAAGTCAACATCGTTGTCTAACTACTAAGTTCCATAATACATGGATTTGTAAACAGGAAAGATGAATGACATCACAACATATATTAGGGATAGGGTGTGTGTGTGTGTGTGTGTGTGTGTGTGTTTTTGTACGTGTGCTCACATGCACATTTGTCTGATAGCTATAGGAATAGCTACAGATATAGAGAATTCACATGTATTTCATACATAAGCATATATAAATATATAAATAAAATATGTGTATTAAATTCATCTGTCTAATAGCAAGGAAGCTTTCAAAGTTTTTTATTTTATTTTATTTTTTGTTGTGAGAGCATGAGCTGGGCTAACGTATGTTATTTCATAGGGTCTAGTTACCAGATGGCACAGGAATTAAGAACTTAACATGAAAGATGAGGGAGCCTCTTTCACAGAGAAGTAGAGTCAGCAATCATATTTTTAGCATTTATTTAATTGGGACAGTCATTTCTGATTCTAAATATCTTTTTTTAATTTATTTTTTATTTGTTTTCTTGTTTACATTATTCATTTTCATTACATTTTGCATTACAAATTTTCTCCCCATCTTGCCCCTGCCCCAAACCTAAAACAGCAATCCCACTGTAAAGCCCCTCCCCTGCTTTGCTCTCCTATTTTCTGGTAGGGCAGGAAGGGTCTCCCTATCCCAGCCCCTGTATATCTTAATACCTAGTTGCAGGTATTACAGAACTTTAAATTCTAGATTCTTTCCATTCCTCCCTTGTCTCCCACCCCCACTGGAAGGACACTCCCTTAAATACAGGCTGTGGATGTGTGATTATACAGGACATCTTCATAGTGGACATATTGTGACAGTGATCATCCATCTCTCCTTCCTATCCCTCACCCCCCACCTTGTTCTGTTCTCTACCCTGTCCCTTTCCCTTTACTGAAATGTGTGCTGTCAGCTTCCCTCCCCCAGTCCCTGCCCTCCCCTCCGTTATCCCTCCTCTCATCCACATGCCCCCTCCTCTCTTGTGTGGCATGATGCCCAGTTTAGAGTTTATGCCTTTTCTTCCCTAAGCCAAATTCAATGAGAATAATTGAAAGTAAAAATGTAAGTTATCTCTTGCCACATCTCTATGGAATGACTAATCCCATTTTGTCTCTCCCTGTGTCCTCTCCTTCTAGTCTTCTCCCATCTCAGAATTTTGCCTTTTAAAGTCTCCTTTCACA
>JAQQSW010004888.1:0-14334 GCA_028646575.1 Pseudocheirus occidentalis | reverse complement strand
AATGTCTTTCAGGTAGTAAAACATCCATTTGCTTTTTTTTTTTCATTCAAAATTATACTTGACTTTGCTGGGTTAGTTACTTTGGTTGTAATTACAGCTCCTTTGCTCTTTGAAATGTAATGTTCTAAAATCTACAGTCTTTTAGTGTAGAATCTGTTAGGTCTTGCATAATCCTGACTGTTGCTCTGCAGTATTTAATTTTTTTTCTTTTTTTCTTGTATTTTCTCCCAAACCTGGGAGCACTGAAACTTGGCTATTATATTCCTGTAAGTTTTGATCCTGGGATCTCTTTCAGGTTGTGATTAGTGGATTTTTTTCCCCCATTTTTACTTTACTCTCTTGTTCTAGAACTTCAGGGCAATTTTCCTTAATGATTCTTATAATATTTTATCAGTATTCTTTTTTTTAATCATAACTTTCAGCTAGTCCAATAGTTCTTATATTCTCTCCTCAATCTGTTCTTCAGATCAGTTGTTTTTCTGAGATATTTCAACATTCTTTTCTCTTTTTTTCATTCTTTTGATTTTGTTTTATTATTTCTTGTTGTCTTATAATGTCATTCACTTCTCCTTGCCTAGTTCTAGTTTTTAAGAAGTTACCTTCTTCCCTAAGTTCTTGCATCTCTTTTTCCAGTTGGTTGATTCTCATTTCATAATTGTCTTGGATTACTCTTTTTTTCCCTAATTTTTCCTCAATCTCTCTTATTTGATTTTTCAAGTCCTTTTTAAGTTCTTCCAACAACTCTTTTTGGGCTTGCGATCATTTGATGTTTCTCTTTGGGTCAGGAGTGTTTTTTTTTTAACTTCACTATCTTCCTCTGAATATGAATCAAGATCTCTATCTACACAGTAGCTGTCTATGCACAAGTTCTTTCTCTTTTGCTTATTCATTTTTATTTTTGTCTTATTCTACTTTATTTTTTAGCAGCTGATTATTGCAATCAGGTTCTAGTCTCAAGGGATGGATAATGATGCACCAAGCCTGGGGTCCTTTTTACTGTTATCTTCTGAATTCTGTCCAGGGACCCAACCACAGGCACTCCTCTCTACCTCTAAGATATGGCTAGGACCCCAGCTAATGACTGTCCCACCATCACTCTTGCTCCCTGAAGTCCCTCCTATGGCTGCAAACTTCAGCTCTCCCCTTTGTCCTGAAACCAAACCAGGGTCTCCACAGTCAGCAGGTCCCTGCCCCTCTGCTACCCTCATTCACATGTACTTGTTCCCCTCCCACAGACACAGCCCAGAACTGAAATGTGTGTCTGCTCGGCACAGCTGTGCCTGGCATCCTGCAACAGTGGAGGGTTCTTCTCTTTCCCTACTCAGCCATACAACCCCAACATTGTTCATAAGGTGAAAATTCCTGAGGCCTAAGCTGCTTCCCAACCCAGCTGCTCCCACATCTTGTTGCTTACTAATTCATCGAGTCAACCTGAAGGTGTTTGTCCTTCAATCAGGCAGAGACTCTACCCCTAGAGGTTGTCTTTTTCCTGACATCCTCTCAAGTTGTCTTAGGAGAACAATTTCTTTACCCCAATTTTTGTGTATTTTTGTTACTCTATGTTCACTTTAAAGCAATGTTTTGTCTTGTTTGGTGGAAAAAAAATGGAGAGCCTGGAATTTTCTGACTTATTCTGTCATCTTCCTATATTTTTCCATTCTTATACTGCAAAGTGAAAGCACACTCTGTGATCCAGATAGGCTGCCCTATTTGATATTTCTCTAGAGTAACACATATCCTGAGCTCATGCCCTTTTACTGACTGTCCCCCATGCCTGACATGCTCTCCCTCCTCATCTCTTTTTTTTTTATCATGGCTTTCAGGTAGTCCAATAAGTCTTAATTATATCTCCTGAATCTATTTTCTAGATCAATTAGACATCTTACATTTTTTCTATTTTTTTAATTCTTTTGATTTTGTTTGATTGATTCTTATGTTTCATGAAGTTATTGGCTTCTAGTTATCTAGTTCTAAGTTTTTAAATGTTGTTTTCATCAGTTATTTTTTTGTCCCATTTGGCCAATTCTACTTTTTAAGAAGTTATTTCTTTTTTCACTAAATGTTTATACATTTTTCCATTATTTTGTACTTCCTTTATCAAACTATTGATTCTTATTTCATGGTTCTCATGCATCATTCTCATTTCTTTTTCCAAATTTTCTTTAACCTCTCTTATTTGATTTTTCAAGTCCTTTTTGAGCTCCTCCAGGAGTTCTTTTTGACCCTGGGACCAAATCTCATTTTTCTTTGAGGCTTTCAGTGTAGGACTTTTAACACTGTCCTCTTCTGAGTTTGTGTTTTGATCTTCCCTCACACCACAATAACTTTCCATGGCCAGGTTCATTTTGATTTGGTTTGGTTTGGTTTTGGGGCTTTTTTGTTCATTTTTTCCAGCTTAGTTCCTTACTTTTAAAGTTGAGCTCTGCTTCTGGGGTAGAGTGGACATTGTCCCAGGCTGCTTATGCAGGGGGTTGGCTGCTGACTTGGTGTTGTGCTGGGGTCACAGGGGAGCCTGGCCTCTTGCCTAGTGCTGTATTTGGGCCCAAGGTGGGGGAGGGGGGCCTAGTGTTCCACTGAAAGAGCTGAGAGGACCTAGTATTGTGCCAGGCCCATGGATGGATGGTTAGGGGGTCCCTGGTAACTCACATAGCTCTGTGCTGGGACTACAGTGGGGTAGGAAGTATGGAACTTCACTAGGGTCATGGGAGAATGGCTGTGTCCTGGCCATTCCTCTGGCACTGGACTGGTGCCAAGGTGGCAAGAGTGCTATGCTAGGGCCTCGGGTGGACCTAGTCTCTTGCCTGGTATGGAGCTGAGACCCTTGGGGCAGGGGTTAGTGTTGTGTTGGGGCAGTGGGGAGGAGGGCTTGTGCTGCACTGGGACCCAGGGGTAGGGGTACTGGTGCTACTTCAGAGGACCTGGGGGAGGGAGGGCTGACCCCTCCCCTGTTTCTGTACTAGGGTTGCAGGGCCTTGGTCACTGACCTGTACTGGGGTTCAGGACCTCCCACTAGCTTGCTGAGGCAGGACCTGCTGCGACACTCCCCGCCCCAGACTGCTCCCCTCTTATCTGAGTGAGACAGACTTTTCCTGCTTACCTCCCAAGTTGTCTCAGGCTGGAAAATTGTATTACCCCATCTTTTTATTTGTTCTGCATTTGCACAATTTGTTTTGTGGTACTACTTTATAGTTGGTGGAGTCTTGCTTACTCTGCCACCTTGACCCCCAGAAAACCCTCCTCATCTCTAACTTTCAGCTTCCCAGGCTTCCTTGAACACTTAACTCATGTCCCACCTTCTACAAGAAGTTTCCTGGATTTCCTTCAGCCTTCCACTCTGTTCATATCTCACTTTCTGCAGGAGACCTTTCCTGGCCTATCTCCTCCTCTGAGATTATTATCTATCTGTTCCCACTAAAATGTGAGCTCCTTGAAGCCACCAGGGACTGCTTTTGCCTTTCTTTATATTCCCAAGTTTTAGTGCAGTAAACATTTCGTCATTCAGTCAATCCACCTTTATTGTTTATGAAGGGCCAGGCACGGTGCTAAACATATGGGATATAACGAATGTCAAAAATATGGTCCCTGATATTAAGGAACCCATAATCTAATGGAGACTATATATATATATATGGGATATATACATGGTAAGTTGGAAACAACCAACAGAGGAAAGCCACTAACGCACACAAAATAATTGTCTATCTGACAGTTATAATTATTTTGTATTTCTCTCCATCAAATGCTCTGATTTTTTCCTAAAAAATTTGATGGAAAAAAAGATGATCAAATACTACTGATCTGTAATTGAGGCCCTCTGCTTTCACACATCTCCCTTCCTCTCTTCCCCTCACTCAGGCCTCATCACTGATTTTTATACTTCCCTTCCTTTTATAATACACCCTACAAAATGGAAGTCTGTTTTACTCATGACTATACCCTCCTTGATCAGTGAGTATAAATTCTGAAAAGCTAGCACCCCATTAAACCCTCTGTCAGGATGGGAGCAGCAATGGTTGGTGGAGAGTGTAACTGAACAAGGGAAATCACAAACTTCTTGAAGTATTAAAAACTTTTGTTGCAGCCTGGAAAAAATTTGGACTAGAAATGGGATTTCACAAATCAGGAACTTTCTATGGCAAAACTTCCTTCACCAACCTTCTCTGGAAGAGCTAGAAATCCCAGAGAGTTCCCTGAGGGCACATAAGGATTACATGACTTGCCTAGGGTCACACAGTCAGGATCTGTCAGAGGCAGGGTTTGAAGACAGGTCTTTTTTGATTGTGAGGCAATTTATCCCTGGGCTATGTCATACTGCCTCTCATCTAGAAAATACTCAGAATCAAATCGGAGGTAATTCAGACTTCCTCTCCTCCCAATTCTTCACATATAAATCCTCCACAATTTGGCTTCAACAGAATCTGCTCTCTTTAAATCTACCAATGATTTCTTAATTGCCAATTCTTTTTCTCTGTCTTCGTCTTTCTGGATACCTTTGACACTGTTCATCACCCTCTCTTCCTGGGTATTCTCTTCTCTCTAGTTTGTTATGGTCTTTCTTTATTCTCCTCCTGCATCTCTGACCACTCCTCAGTCTCTTGTTGGATCTTCAGTTCACTAATATTGGGTTTCTCCCAAGGCTAAATTTTGGACTTTTTTTTTTTTTTTTGCTCTCCACACAATCTTGTCTAGTGATCTCATCACCAAATGAGGTCATGGATTGAGCCCACATGGATTCAACTGTCATCTCTATTCACATGATTCTCAGGCTTACTTGTCCAGCTGTAACTTTTCTGCTGACCTCCAGACTGGCATTTCTAAAAGCTTATTCAAGCTACCTTGAAGTGGATGTCTCATAGATATCTTCAGTTCAACGTGTCCCCAACTGAACTCATTACCTTTACCCCAAATCCCTACTTCTTCCTTACTTTGTTACTGTCAAGGAGACCACCATCCTCCCAGTTACCCAGGCTCACAATCTGAGTGTCATTCTCCATTATTCAGTGTCTCTCAGCCCCTACCTCTCTTGTATACACCAACCTCTCTTCCTCTTCTAACACCACCACTATTGTACAGACCCTCATCACTTCAAGCCTCGATTATCACAATAGCCTACTGTTTGGTCTCCCTGCCTTTCCCCCAACTCCAATCCATTTTCCATTCAGCTGTCAAACTCATCTTCCTAAAGTATCAATCTCACCATTCTTCCTCTTTTTTCAATCTATCCAGCAACCCCCTATTGCCACCAGGATCAAATGATAAAATCCTCTGTTCAGATTTTAAAGCTCTTCATCATAAACTGACTTCTTCCCATATTTCCAGGTTTCTTATATTGTACACCCTCTATTACCTCCCACTGATCCAGTGACGCTCATCTCCTTGACGTTCTTCACAAATAATACATCATCTTCCAACTTCCAGAATGTTTAATGGTTTTCCCTCCTGCTTGGAATTCTCTCCTTCCTCATCTCTGCCTCCTAGTTTCCCTGACTTTTTTCAGGTTTTCAGGCTAAAGTCCTACCTTCT
Organism: Pseudocheirus occidentalis; assembly: GCA_028646575.1. Lineage (NCBI taxonomy): Eukaryota > Metazoa > Chordata > Mammalia > Diprotodontia > Pseudocheiridae > Pseudocheirus > Pseudocheirus occidentalis. The sequence continues at coordinate 8,811 of JAQQSW010004888.1, read as the reverse complement.
ACAAGAAGCCTTTCCCAATCCTCTTCATGTCTTAATGCGTTACCTCTGAGATTGTCAATTTACTTAATACACGCATACATGCATATACACACATGTACATGTGTGGTGGGTGTACATGCATGTATACATACATGATCATATATGTGTACTGTGTGTATTATATACAAGTATCCACAACTGTTTTTCCTGTTATCTCCTTGCTTAGACTCAGAGACCCTTGAGAGCAGGATCTATCTACCTTTCTCAGTATTCCCTAGTATAGTGTCTGGCACATAAGTGCTTACTAAATGCTAATTGATTGACTCTCTGTCTCTCTGTCTCTCTGTCTCTGTCTGTCTGTCTGTCTCTCTCTCTCTCTCTCTCTCTCACACACACACACACACACACATACACACACACACCCCACTCAATAAATTCTAGTGTCTGCTTGTTTACACCAAGATCAAATTTTAAATCCTCTCTGGCATTTAAAGCCCTTTACAACCTGGCCCTTTCCTACCACTGAAGTTTTCCCACTTGTCATTCCCCTCCAGGCATTTTACAATTCAGGTCCTACTGTTCTCCTTGCTACTTCTCACACATAATACTCCATCTCCCAACTTTGTGCCTTTTTACCAGAAGCACCCCCTCCACACACACACACACACACACACACACACACACACACACCTAGAATGCTCTCTTTTTACTTCCTTTACTTCTTCCCTGCCTTCCTTTAAAATTCAGTACCCAGCTCTCTAGTACAGCAGGCTCTTCCTTGGGGCCCATCCCCTAGTCCTTTCCCTCTGAGGTTTCATTCCATTTACAATGCATAAAATCTTGTGTGTATGTAGTGATTGATGTGCTATCTTCCCCGCCCCCCCATCCCCGTTAGAATATGATGAGTTCCCTGAAGGCAAAGGACATAGTTCTATCATTCCATCTATACCCCAAACTTAGCACAGCATCTGTTATATAATACTCATTTTTTTAAATGCTTGCTGACTGAATGACTGAAGGACCAGACCAAACCTTTTTCTTCTAGAGGCTCTAACATAGAACCTAAAATTTTGGCATATTTTGTAGCCACAAAAAGGTCCCAGGAAAGTTGGAGGTCACTTACCCATTCCCATTCAGCTATATCCATGCCTTGCCCTGATCAATTTTAAAGACTCTGCAGGGTTATTTATAAATTGCTTTTTGGCTCCACTGCTCTCATATTGAATGATATTTTTTTCCTGTGCTTAGAATGCAGTCCTGTATTGAATATTTTTTTTCATTTACACTGAATTACCATAGAATTAAACTAATACTTTGGATGGAACAGATTGGAAGCTCCATTCCACATAGCACTGAAAAGCTTTGAAAAGAAAGTTCATTTTGGAAGCCTTATCAACTTATCTCTACTGTCAGCAAAACTAGCTAGAACATGAAAAAGTAGGCTGGGTGAATGAGAGAAAGTTCAAGGTATTAGGTGATTCAGCTGAATTGTAACAGAAGGTATTTATGTATGAAAGAGCCCTACAACGGCTGGAAGAAAGAATATTTTCTAAACTCATGACATCTTTAGTAACCCATGAATTCCCTATCTACCTTGGGTTATATTCTGAAATAAGACTAGACCTAGAGGTGCTCTTAGATGCCGAGGGACAAAAAAGACTCTTCTAGTCAGATATAACCCTATTTATAGGAATCATCTTGCTCACTACTGAAATGGAGACACCTCTAAGGTTGAAAGTAGCAGCTGTTTAACACCGTCACAATGATACATAGTACTTAGAATAGAACAAGGAGAGAATACCCAATTAAGGCTGCAGGGTGCATTGAGGTAGTTGGCATAAATAGAATTGGGCCAGTACATATCATTACCAAATCAGGCCTAGAGAAAGTTCAATGGGACCTGTAAGAATATGGCTAGAGTTGACGTTACGTTTCTTCTTGAAAAAGAAGTGTCAAGTAAATATAAGTGTGCATGTATGTGTATGTATAATGTGTGTGTGTGTGTGTGTGTGTGTATTTAAGGGTAGGTAACCCAAATCACTCTGGTTCTTATTGATTCACCAACAATAGGGCCCAGGCAAACTGGGCATTGTTTGGGCATTAATTGAATGTAAATAGTAATTGTTTCTGTTTTGACCAGAAACCTTAATGATCTTCCCCTCCCAGACTGATTTTTTTAAACCACGTAAATGAGGCCATTCTCTGCCTCATTTGTAACTTACCCTTAATCACTGAATGGGCCTTGCCTCAGTCAAACTGAGGCCTGTTAAAGAACATAGCTTAAAAAGGCCAAGGTCCCCCATTGCATCCAGGGCCATTTCCAGTTGTACTGATCCATATCTTGCTACTTGACTTAGATGGTTCTGAAGAAGAAAGCAAGGCTGGCGACTTTGCACAGCCCTGCCTCACTTAAATCCAATTCACTTGCATGTCATGGCATCACCTACCTGATGTCATGGTCCTCTTCAAGAATTAAGGACAAACAACAACAACAATAAATGGGTGTATGTATATATGTATGTGTGTGTGTGTGTATACACACACACACATACACACATAGTTATGTATACACACATACATACATAAATACATATATATGCACACACAAATATATTTGTGTTTGTTATGTGTGGTTTGGGGGAAAATTTTTACTGGGAAATAGTAAGTTCTGGGTAATTGATTTATTCTAAAATTCTGACTTTGGCCCTTCATCTCATGTCAGAGGAGGGTGAAGGATCATTCCCAAGTAAACAGGGAAGTAGGCAACACATGATTTCTGTGGTCTTTCCTTTTGGCAACCCCAAAACTGTACTACCTAGTTAAGAGAATGCTCATCTTGGAGTCAGGAAGACCAAGTTTTAATCTTGCCTCAGACACGAGTTGTGTGATCCTGGGCAAATCACTTAGTTTCTGTGCTCCTAGGCGTTCTATCTATCTTTCCCTTTTTAGCACCTTTACAGGGAAGACCATCACAACTGCTCTTACTGTCTAACTTCAACAGAACCTTCATTTCTACTCCTTAATTAACTTTCTAAAATATTCTTCACAGCAACCATTCTAAACTTTCTCTTCTTCCAAGCACCCAACTCTACCTCCACTTCCATCTAAAAGTTTGCCTCCTACTTTACTGATAACATTGGGGTCTAAAGACTTTAACATCCTCAATTCCACACCTCCAGAATTCACTGTGTCTTCTCCTACCTTCTCCTTCTCCCAGGTTCAAAGCAAGAGGTTCATTCATTTCACTTTCCTTCTAATCAAAGCTGGCCTACTGAGACCTTGACCCCATGCCTTCCCATCTTATGCCGCTCTTTGCTCCGCTGACCATTCCTTTTTCTTTAGCTAGCTACTAGCTCTGTCTACCTTCTTCACAAATACGTTTAGGTTTCTCCTATCACACAGAGTCATTTTTAGTTTTTTGCGTTTTGTTCTTCCATGTCCCCATAACTCCATCTGATGATTGTCATATCTCCTTTTAAGTGCTGTTTTATTGTTATTTTATGTGTTTTCTACCACTATGACTCCTTAATAACACTTACATTCATAGAACCTTTCTCCATAAGCAATAAACTACATTTGTGACTTGGATTTGGTTCTGATCAGTGATAAGCCAGTCAACCGATGTCATTAGTAACAATTTATTAAGTGATGATTGAGTAGCTGAGATGGACGATAGCTCTTTGGCCTATAGATAGCCTTCAGATCACCATAAAAGTGCTCTGGATCATTATTATCAGCGTAAAACTGAATTTCATCTGCTTTCTTACTGAACCAAGAATCCTGCAAGTCCCTAAGGTTCACTTGTACTTCACTTTTGATGATTAGGTGATGATCAGGTCCTAGGCACTGTGGTAAACACAAAGAGAGGCTGAATACAGTCCCCACTCTCAAGGGGCTCATAATTTACTGGGGGAGACATGTAAACAACTGGCTATAGCCAGGATAGAGTGGAGACAATTAACAGAAGGAAGGCACTAGAAAGAGTTAATGAAACAAACCATTAAATAGACCATGACATAGGCATCATAAAAATCACAGACCTAGAGCTAGAAGAGGAGCCTTGGAGGCATTCTAGGCCAAGCTCTTCCACTAAATTCAGGGAAGAGAAATTACTGGCCCAAGGTCACAAAGACTGGAACAAAGATTGGAATCCTGATACTCTGACTTCAAACCAAATGCACTTTTCCTTGAACCATGGGGCCCGTGTCTCAAATTCCAATGATATTCCATCACACCATGAGATATTCAATGTACCCTCAAAGGTTTCCTTTTTTTTTAAATATTTTTTTATTTTTTAATTGATTTGTTTATTTACTTTTAGTTGACAAGATTCAGTTCCAGAGACCCTTGAGTTTCAAATTTTCTCCCCTCTCCTCCCCCCCCCCCACCCCCATGGCAGCCTGCGATCAAGTATAGGATCTGCAAATACTTTCAAGTTGGACAATAGTCTGGTTGTATAGAAGGGTTGTAACCAATGGAGTGAACAGTGGGAAAAAGGAAACAAAACCAAACACGGAAAAGAGCAATAGAATGTAGGTTGCTTCAGTCTCCGTTTAAACTCTGTTCAAAGGTTTCCTTTAAATGTTGATTTTTCTTAGTCTCTAAATATCCAAAGAAATCATTTCAATCCAGTCCAGCAAATATCTATTAGATGCCCACAATGTGTAAGGTACTGTAAGGGAGGCAAAGGTAAGGGTAGTACCTTTCCTATCTTCAAGAAACTTTCAAACTTGGAGGGAGAATGAGACAAATACAGAACAGACCCAACACAAGGCAGGATAGAGCCCATGTCATAACACATGTACAGAATTCTGTGAGAGTCTGGAGGAGGGAGAGATCTCATCCGAGTCAGGAAAATCAGACCAGGATATGTGAACCTTTGAATCAGGCCTTGAAGGATTCTAGATTTTGGCAGGTTCAAAAAGAAGGCATTCCTGATGGAGGGAGCAGAGAAAGCAAAGGCACAAAGGAGAGAGGTACCCATATATATCTGAGTCAGCTCACTTTGGTTGGAGTAGAGACTGTTCTAGAAAAGAAACAGGAAATAAGTCAAAAAATACAAGTTGGGATCATACTTTAGAAGGATAGAAACACAAGGTTGAGGAATTCTGACTTTAGGATGTCGGCACCACTAAATGTGTTCTATTATAGCTGTTTAGATTTATATTTTAACCCCTACAAAGTGTCATTCAGGGCAGCTAGTGATACAGCGGATAGAGTAGTAGGTATGGAGTCAGGAGGACTTATCTTCCTGACTTACTAGCTGTGTGACCCTGGGCAAGTCACTTAACTCTATTGACCTTAGTTTTCTCATCTGTAAAATGATCTGGAGAAGGAAATGGCAAACCCTTCTAGTTTCTCTGCCACAAAAACCCCAAAGTGGGTCAGAAAAAGCCAGACATGATTAAAACGACTGGTTAACAACAACAAATGTTACTCATTCTTTGCATCCTCAGCAAATAGCACAGTGCACACATATTTAGCATTTAATAAATGTTTATTGAAATAAATCTGGAGGCCACTATCTTGCCAGGATTTCCAACATTCAAAACTAGTCTTTTTTAAACTTCTATTCTCCCAGGCTCCCCCAGCTCCCTAGGTCCTATATTCCTACTCATTCCTTCTCTATAAAGTCAGCCACCTAATTGCTATGCCCCATTTCTTCACCCTGTCTTTGATCTCAGGTGCCAAGGTTTAGGTTCATTGGGGGAGAGGAGGGAGACAGAGAGGGGGGTAGAGAGTGAGAGGAAGGGAGAGAGAGAAAGAGAAAGAGAGAGAGAGAGAAAGAGAGAGAGAGTGAGAGAGAGACAGAGACAGAGAGACAGAGAGACAGAGAGAGACAGAGAGACAGAGAGAGACAGAGAGAGAGAGAGACAGAGAGAGAGAGAGAGAGAGAGAGAGAGAGAGAGAGAGAGAGAGAGAAAAGAAACCAGCCTCCTTTATTCCAAGTCCCTCCTTCCCCTCCCAAGTAACATTTATACCTTTTAACAATGGATTTCTGGAAATGATTCCTAAGCCTTTGTTGTTTGACTCTAATGAGTGACTCATATATTGGTAATTTCAAACCAGGTAGAAGAAAAAGTCAGCACTATAGTCAGCTGGTGGGGAAAATATTTTTGGAATTGAAATATTTCTGAACCCCTGAAAGCCTATGTGTAGGTGGCTTACTCTGAGTAAGTATAGGCTTAGTCTTATGAGGATGTAATATTAATCCTTTCTCTTACTGACCATTAAGAAAAAATTGTGTGTGTATATTACATGCTTGCCTACATTTATATGTGTGTGTTTTCATGCACAAACCTGAGATTCCAACTTAAGCTTTGTTCTCACTGGAGCTCTCCCATGTGCTAAATCACTGAGAATTTTTTAAATATCGTTTAAGAGAACTTTCTGCTTTTTATCTTGAGGAAATTCTTCCTTTTGGTATCACCTTTACTTGAATGCCAAAGAAAAGAAGAAAGAAATCTAATCTTGAGCTCAAGGCTCTGTAAATAGGTAGGTAGGGAAAGTGATTTCTGGGAAAATAACAGAGCATTCTTGGACCCCCAAAATGTCACCCTTTTCAACCAAAATATGTTTAATTAACAAACACCTAAATAATAGTATATATAATAGCATTTACTGAGAAGAGATAAAGGAAATGTGTAGGTGGTGAAAGGAGGGAGGAGGGGTGAGTCAGCCTGCTCCTTAGGAGGAAAGTAACTTGGAAAAAAATGGGGTGCTATATGACTTTTGAACCTCCTGACTATTGAAGCAAAAACTAAAAGGAGAATTTTTGTCATTCACAGAGTATCAGTCAGACTAGCAGCCAATCAGGCAGCAGAGACACTAAATGTATCTTTTCCTTATTTCCTTCTCATGTTTCTATCAAGAATGTCCCTTATTACATGGTAGATTCTGCTAATGTAATGAGGGCTGATCTGTGTACTCTATATATGTGTATAATATGGGGACTGACCAATTAAGCCCTAGTCCTTAGAGAATACTATCTTCCCCTCAAAACTTACCTTTCTAGAGAATGTGTCTTGGGGTGGCTAGGTGGCACAGTGAATAGAGCACTGGCCCTGAAGTCAGGAGGACCCAAGTTCAAATCTGGCCTCGGACACTTGATGCACTTACTAGCCCTGTGACTTTGGGCAAGTCACTTAACCCCAATTGCCCTCAAAAAAAAAAAAAAAGGAGAATGTATCTCTTTTTTAGTCATTTCCTAAACAGCTCGTTCACATGGTCTAGAGTAGACTGCCTCCCCCAGAGGAAGAGAGGAAATAAAAAGACAGGGAATAGGGGGTGGCTAGGTGGCGCAGTGAATAGAGCACCGGCCCTGGAGTCAGGAGGACCTGAGTTCAAATCCGGCCTCACACACTTAACACACACACACACAAAAAAAAACTAGCCATGTGATCTTGGGCAAGTCACTTAACCCCCAACTGCCCTCCAAAAAGCAAAAAATAAAATAAAATAAAAATAAAAAGACAGGGAATAAAAGTACAAATGGAAAGGGCACTCAGTGCCCCCTGGAAACCCACCAAGACTCAATGAGAGATACTAACAAATATGGGAAGCCCATCACATGGGCACTGAGGGAGGTAGAAAGCAAACTTTTGAATTGGCTGTGATATAATTCAAGGCAGGAATTGAGAGGCTTTGGAGAAATCTGAGTAGAAAGTTTTCTTATAGAACCTGACACTACTCTTTGTTTGTAGAATGGGATTCAGGTTTAAAGGAACAGAATGTGCAAATTCTGAACCCAGAGGCATAAAAGAATTTTAACACTGTCAGAAATGCCAATGAGTCCCACCTGTTCAAGAGTTGGCACCATCTCCTGGGCAGCCAGCCAAAGACTGGAGAACAGAGAAGTGGAACTGAGGACAATGATAAGGACCCATAGTGCCCACTGGAAACAGAGTGCCTCACTGTTTTGAGATAGCAAGGTTCACAATACCTGAGCAATAGGAAAGCACTAGGTTAAGCTCTGCCAAGATCAGTGATGTAATCAGTCCCTTCCAACAGTGGTAGCTACCCTGTAACAAAACATCATATTCCCCTAGCAGAGAAATAACACAATGCATACATTTTCATGTCCTTGGTTCCACTTTTAGTCAATGATACCCGCAAAGGTACACATTCCACAACTGATCAGTCTTAGTAAGGGTGGGATTTCACTACCCTTTTTGCCCAGTTCAGTTGTCCAGGGGGCAGCAAGGATCTAGTTGGCCATTTCTATAATTTCACACACAAACATACACACATACACACACACACATAATAGTATTTTATTTTTTCTAATTGCATATAAAGATAGAGATAGTTTTAAATATTCATTTTTATAGGATTTTGAGTTCCAAATTTTTCCCCTCTCTTCCTGTAATGCCAAGCAAAGGCAACTTCCAAGGTTCAGATTACTAGCATAGCAAACCCCATTTATTCAGCAAACATTCACAGAACAGAGAAAGTCAAAATACAGTATAACTCAGACATTTCACAAGGAAGTTCTCAATTCAATCCAGGTAAGTCAAAGTCTCTTCTCAAATGGAGGTCAGACTACTCCACCCCTAGACAGTACAGTCTTTTAGTCTGTGATAGTCTCTTCTCAAAAGGAGAGAGTTCTTCTCAAATGGAGATCAGTTTCCAATCATAAACAAAGTACACTCACAAAAAGGCCAAAGGTTTCCCACCCCTGGACTCAAAGTAATTACAGTACCATCCATTAACACCAAGCACTTTCTCAAAAGGGAGCAGGAGAGCACAAAAGACCATCTACCCTTAAGCCATAACAAGATCAAGATAACATCTCAGTATCTTGCCACATAGGAGAATAGGGGGGAGGGGGAT
>JAQQSW010004887.1:0-14334 GCA_028646575.1 Pseudocheirus occidentalis | reverse complement strand
AACCCAAATAGCACAAAAATGTGCAATAGTCAGTGACTGAATAAAGTGTTTCTAAGCACTTACTATGTACAAAGCATTTGTGCTAAGGTCTAGAGATAATAACTGAAAATAAAATAATCCCTGCTCTCAAGGGCCTCATATTTTAATGGGGCATAAGGTTTCAGCCATCAGGCAAGATGGTCCCATGGTCCTTAGGGTATAGCAGCAAAACAGATATTAAGGCCTCTTCTTTAATGCCATTTCCACTGATAAAATATCCATTCCTAATGCTGAGCCACTTAACAGGGCCTAGGACTTTGGTAGCAAGAGCTCCCTTTTCCAATTCTTCCCTAGCCAGGGCTGCAGCACCCACAGGAGCAGCTGCCAGATGGTATCTCCATAGGGACTGCTTCCCAGGATGCTTTCTGAGAGTAATGGGATGGAAGTAATGATATTCCCAAAGCTCTTGGGCTCAGGGTCTTGGGTTGTCTCTGTCATAGTCTGAGGGGACATGGTGATCAAGGGTATTGTAGTGATTTGACTCATCTGGCACATGCTTTCTATCCCTGCAGGTGCATTGCTGCTTCCAGTAGACTGGCTTGCTTGCCCTGTATGTGGCAGTTGGTTGACAATTGATGAGGGTGCTTGATCCTTTCTTCACAGGAGTTGTTTCTCTGTATGACAGTTGTAAAGGCTGGGTTGGAAGCAGAACAGTGATCTGGAGGTTGCTGCCCCTCCCAGGGCTTCTATGCTGACTTGCCTGTTGGTGGCATGTGGTCAGCAGTTATTTCTGGGGGTGATGAGGAAGGTGGGATCCCTCTCCCCTCCATGATGGTTGTGGCAGCTGGACTAGAAGCAGATCTAGGGGTTTGGTGGCCACTGACACAAAAGCAAAGAGGTTCAAAAGAGACTTGATCTAAAGATATTTCTATAGGTCTTACTCACAAAAGAGCTGAGACAGTCTGAGGCTATGAACCATTTCTATAAAAGATCTGTGACCCCTCTCTAGGAGGAAAGGGACTACATAGCAGCTGCAATTCAGTAGGAAGCTAGCAAGTCAAAACGTAGCAAAGAAGTCAAACCGGGAGGTGTCACCAGCAGTTGCAATTCAGGGCAGCCCTGTAGATGGCAATAGAACAGAGGAACTAGCCCAGTAGCTCACAATTTACAGCTGGGCAAAGAAAGCAGTCCAACAGATGATGTCACCAGGTTGGGCAGATAAAGGCAGCAGCTCTTCAAAGAAGCAGCAAGTGATTGCTTTAAAGACAGAGAGCTGTTGCATCTGGGATGTAACCCTAGGAGGGTAACTTGTCCAAGATACATGTGTTTCCCTATCCTATTCATGTCATGGGTTCCCTTTCTCATTGAGAGCATGGGAGATTGTGCAAAAGTATGTTCCTACAGATACAAGAGGAATTTTCCTTATGATTTAATTTGTTATTATTTTGATGAAATGCATTTTTATCTGAATTAATATGTCTTTTGGCTTAGTCTAATAAAAGAGAACTATTGATGGGGGCTTGTGACCTACGTACGTTTTGAGTAGATGCTGACTCCAACCATACCTTGAACCTGAGTATAACTTTCAGGAGCACATATTTCAGGGAAGTATAGACTATACTAATCCATCTGATCCTAATTCTCCACCTGGTTTTAGAAAAAACTAACTAACTGTGAATCCTTTTGGGTTTCTTTGTGTTTTTCTACATTTTAGGAACCTTTTGCTGTTGGTTTCTACTCAGAAGCATTTCCCTTATGATTTAAGAGACCCGCCTGTCAGGTAATGAGAGAAAAAAGCCCATTCTAAAGTCTTTAGAATTCTAATATCTCCAGCACAAGAGACTTTCTTTGTAGTTACCATGAGGAGGAGAACCTAGACAGCAGAAGATATAATTGCCCATGTAGCTCTCGCTGACCCCAGTCTCAAAACCTGGCTCTCACAGAGAGGGCTGCATATACTAAATTCTTTTCATAAGCTACTGAGACAACTGGCCATCTAGGTGGCGCAGCAGAGAGACTGCCAGGCTTGAAGTCAAGAAGACTCGCCTTCCTGACTTCAAATCTGGTCTCGGATACTTGCTAGTTGTGTGACCTTGGGCAAGTCACTTAACCCTGTTTGCCTCAGTGTCTGTAAAATGAACTGGAGAAGGAAATGGCAAACTGCTTAGTGTCATTACCAAGAAAATACCAAATTGGATCACAGAGAGTTAAGGCAACTAAACAACAACAAAAAATGATAGGCCAGGCAGTTAGGTGGCACAGAAGACTGAGAACCGGCGCTGGAGTTAGGAGGACCTATGTGACCTCAGACACTTGACATTTAGTAGCTGTGTGACCCTGAGCAAGTCACTCAACTCCCTTGTCTCCCCAAAACAGTACTAGCAACAGTAAGCCCAAGTTGCATCCTCTCCAGGCCTAGATTCTTCTTTAGCATAATAGCATCTAGCATCTCTGTTGCCTCAAGTCTTATTATTAAGGCTGCTATAGATGAGGAAATTGAGAGTTGAAAGAGTCACGTAGCTAGTGAGTATATCCAACAGCATTTGAACAGTCTTCCTAAGTCCGAACTCTATCCAATGTACTGCACAGGTACAATCACACGTGATGGACTCACTGGATAAAAGGAGTCTAGAAGACCTAGGTTTGAGCCCCACTTCCAACATGCCAACTGAGAGCCCCAGAGAAGTCATTGAATCTCACTTTAGATTGTTCATTTGCAAAAGGGGGCATCCTAATATTTGTAGTATCTGCCTAATATGGTTGTTGGAAGGCATTTGTTGAAATCAAAGTTGTTGAATACATCTATAGAGGTGTTCCTACCTAACCTGCAGTTCACAGAAGGGTAGATTTCAAGTAATTTATAAACACAGACAGGAAAAAAAGTTATCTTTATTTCAATATAATTGATTTCCTTCATAATTCTACATATTTTCTTCTATATTTAAAAAACATTATTCAGAGAAGGGGTCTATAGATTTCACTTAGGATCAGTTGGTCAATCAGTTAGAATTTGTAAAGTACATATAAGTAAGCCAGGGACTGTGCTAAGTGCTGGGGATAGACAGAAAGGCAAAAATCAGTCCTTATTCTAAAGGAACTAAATCAGTATAATGGGGAAGAGTACACAACCATGTACAAACAAGATAGATATATACAGGATAAATTAAGGATCACCTCAGAAGAAAGGTACTAAGATTAAGGAGTGGGAAAGGCCTTTTGTGTTGGGTGGGACTTTAGCTGAATCTTAAAGAAAGCCAGGGAAGCTGGAAGGCAGAGAAGAGGAGGGAGATCATTCTAGGACTGTGGTACAGCCAGTATAAACGTTCATCAATGAGACAGAGTGTCTAGTGGGAGGAAAAGCAAGGAGGCCAATGTTGGGGAGGAAGGGGAAGACAGTGGAGTGGGGGAGGAGTAAAGTATAAGAAAACTAGAAAGGTCGGAAGGGACCCGGGCTAAGAAGGGCTTTACAAGTCAAACAAAGGATTTTATATTTGATCTTGGAGGTAATAGGGAAACATAAGACCTCATTGAGTAGGGGTAATATAGTCAGAGCTGCATTTCAGGAAGATTGGTTTGAGAGTAAATGGAGGATGGGTTGGAGTGGGGAGAGACTCAAGGCAGAAAGGCCAACCAACAGGTCACTGCACTAGTCCAGGCATGAGTTGGTGAGAGGCCCCACCAGGGTGGTGGCATTGAAAGTGGCAGGAAAGAAAGGAGCCTATAATAGAGATGTTACAAAGGGGGAAAGGCTAGTACTAGACACCTAAGTGGATATGATAAGAGAAGAGAAAGTGAGAAGTTAGAGATGACTAGTAGACTGTGAGCCTGGATGTCTGGTTTGACCTCCCCCTCCCCCCACCACACCAAAAAAAGAGTGATCTATATAAAGTTCTTTGCAAAACTTAGAGCTATATGAATGTTAACTATTATTATTCCCTTCTGGAGGAAAGTTGTTGGGGCCACTTGACTTTAAAGAATCATAGAGGGACATTTTCCTGGGGGAGAGAAGGAGAAAACAGTTAGAGGAGAATGTTCCCTTTACATTTTGATCTCCCCTTCCATTCATGTGCTTTATATGGTTTTTTTTTTACCAGATCACCCCACCTACTCAAACCCCATATGTTGGTTGATAAAATGTTTAGACTAAGGGGGGGGGAAGAGTTAAAAGGTATTAGCACCATGACTGCAAAATTCGGGGTCCGAACTATGGCAAAAAAGTTATTAGCTGCTCCCAGCTTAGCATGCCACCATTATGTGAGGGGACAACAAGGTGGTAGGGTGGACAGAGTACCAGGTCTAGAATCAGAAAGACTCATCTTCCCAAATTCAGATCTGGCCTCAGACACTTATTAGCTGTATGACCCTGGACAAATCATTTAATCCTATGTGCCTCCGTTTCTTCATCTATAAAATGAGCTGGAGAAGGAAAGGACAGACCACTCCAGTATCTTTGCCAAGAAAACCCTAAATCAGGTCACAGAGAGTTGGACAGGACTGATCAACAACAACAGCATATTTATGTGAGGGGTGATGAGAGGTCTAAAGAGGAGGAAGAATGGAACCTACTACTAGTAATTAAAAGACTGGTCCCTCCTTGTGAAAGACCTAGTTGCTTAGAAAAAGTGACTCAGGCTCATGAAAGCCTAGGAAGGGTGTGGCTACTTTATTTGGGATTCCCTAGAAACCTTCCCAGATGTGGGTTATTTCTCTGTAAGTGGCATCAGAACTACGAGTGGTTTCTGTTTCTCTTTCTCCTGGATGTCACATGCTATGGCTAAACACGGTACTGCCTAACTGACTGAGCATTAGCCTTCCAGTATAGGCAAATCTATGATAATAAAACCTTCCTGAGATAACATGGGCCATATGTCTGTTACAACAGCCGTCTCAGATCTTGCCCCCATCAACTTGAAGGTATGTCTGAATACATAGACAATTGGAGGTACCTCAGAGCAGTCCCATTTCTTGATAGTTAAGAAAACTGGGCCCCAGGAATGTTAAACTTAATTTCTAAAGTTCCTTCTATCTATAAATCTTATGATCTCTAAATTTTAAGTGATCTCTAAAGGTCACAAAGCAATTATTGGCAGAATCAGGACTAAAAATGAATTCTCCTGATTTGTGTTTCAGTATTCTTTCTATTTGACCACATTCTTTTCTTCTTAATAATAGTTAAGGTTTGATAAGAAAGACAGCAAATATTTATTTTCTTTAAAAGGTTGCTTCCTAGGTTACCACCTTTCAAACATGGACCTTATTAATTCTAAATTCAACGTTTTAATAAAATTAGTTTCCTCCTTAAAAAATAGATAATGACTCAGGTGTATACAGTACATTTCATTAAGGCGTATATCTGAGGAACTTTATTTTTTAAAGAAAAACATTAATAATTCATCATAAAGGATATTATCTTTAATCATAAAACTAAATAAATTTTAAGTTAATTTAGATTTTAAATTAAGAGATAATTTTTCTCTACAAAAAAAACTGAGACAGAAAACATCAAGTTTTTGCTGTTGTAATAAACAGGCTTACATAAGGATACATTCAATTTTCGCGACCTTCATCTTTAACCAAATGAGCTGTCAAACAGATGAATATCTCTCTTCATTTCCCTGTCCTAGAGAAAGAGATGTTGTTCAGCACATTTTAAATTCCTCAAGTACATCATTGTAACTAATGTCTTTGGGCTTCTATTTTCTGAACTGAAAAATGAAGGAATTGGCCTGGACAATCTCAAAGGGCTCTTCCAACTTTAAATCCATGATCTTGTCATGAAATCAGTTCTTGCTCAGTGTACAAAATCATGAATGTCAAGGCTCTGTTATTTAAAACTAAAAGAATATATCATGTAATGATTTTTTTAACTATTTATTTTTTTGGTGAGGGATGGAGTTTAGACATCATAACGTGTCATCCAGCATACTTTACACCCTTGTCAATATGATATCAATGAATGGTCATTGGCCTTGGAATCAAGGAGACCAAGTTTGACTACCAATTCTTTTGCTGACTAGGGAACTGACCTTGGCAAAGTCACTTCAATTCTATAAATTAAGCAGTTGGACTACATTAGCTCAGAACTTCCTTCTGATACTGAAATGCTATGATTCTAAGCCTGTTCACTTGTGAAGGCTCCTACTGCATTATAGAAAAATATATTCCTTAGTTCAAATTTAGCCTCAGATACTTCCTAGCTGTGTGATCCTGGGCAAGTCATTTAACCCTGTTTGCCTTAGTTTCCTCATCTGTAAAATGAGCTGGAGAAGGAAATGGAAATGGAAAACCATCTCTGCCAAAAAAAATCCCAAGTGGGGTCACAGAATCAGACACAACTGAAATAACAGAACAATAACAATTCCCAGATCATAGGACTATCCTCAGGCAGGGGTACACAAAACTCTTGAATGCTTAATACGCAAACTTCACAGTGACGATAGACTTACATCCTAAAACAGAACTCATCATGCCCAGTTTGGAACTCATTAATTTTCTCCCTAAACCTCTTCCTAATTTCCCTATTTCTGTCGTGTACCACCATCTTTCCAGTTACCCAAGCTCGTCACCTCTCCCTTGATTCCCACATTAAATCAGTTGCCATATCTTGCTCTAATTCAGGCCCCTCAGTACCTCTCACCTGAGCCATTGCAAAGACCTCCTCTCTCTGCCTCTGGTTTCTTCCTCATACAGTTCATCCTATACACAATTGCCAAATTGATAAAACACAGTTGTGACCATGCCAATCTCCATCTCAAGAAGCTTTTATGGCTCCCTGTGATATTGAGGATAATATGCCAGTTCCTTTGTTTGACATTTAAAGTCCTTCATACTCTGACTCCAGTATTTTTATCCAGAGTGATTTCACATTACTCCTCCTTCATGCAATCTCTGTCCCAGCCAAACTGGCCTTCTCTGGGTACTTCTATGCATCTGCTCCTTTGCACTGGCTTTCCCCCAGGCCTGGAATTCTCTCCTTCCTCATCTCCACTGGCTATACCAGGTCTTTCCTGACCAAATCCCTTCCCCCGCATATGAGCTACCTTCTCATCGCACACTCCCCACTCAGATTACTATGTATTTATGTACAGTATTTTTATCTTCCTTTTACTCTCCTCTATTTCATATTAATATATTTTCCCTCCTTGAAGGCAGGTGCTGGGTTGTGGTTATTTTTTTTTCCTGTTCCAAGCACATAGCACATAATAGGTGGTTAATAAATGCTTGCTCAGTTGACAATAGAATTACAACAAATTAGCAAAAAAAAAAATCTAGGAGAGATTAGAAGAAACTGAGAGAAAGAAGTAAATTCATGTATTAATATGGTGTTTTTAAGTATGGGTTTCTATATAGCCCAAGGCATCTAATATTATCTTAAGAGCCTGCATGAAATTTTCAATATTTCTTTCAAAACAAGATTATTTTGACTCATTTTCATTTAAAAAAATAAATAATTGCTAGAAGGCTCTTTAAGGATAGATAAATGTATTAGCCTCATCCAGGCTGGATGTTCCTTTAAAAGCATGGACCTGGTGTACTACAGTCATTTTCGAGCTGGCAAGCTGTGTCTCTTGCTTTTGTAAGGTTTTCTAGATTATCAAAATGCCTGGTGAGGATACTAAATCTGCCTTGACCAGATGACAGAGATTTGCCCTGGGCATAGATGCCAGTTTCCATAATACTGTGCTCCCCAGAATTGGAAGATACTTGCAAAGGAAGAAGGGAAGCCATCTTGCCTTCCATCACTGCCTGATTTGGTTTCCAGGCTTTGTTTCTCTGCCAGGAAATCTTCCATCCTCCTACACGTACCAGGTTTCAACTCTAAAGGAGAACTGAAGCCACTGTAAATGCTCTGGACATTAACCCCATCCCCCCAGGACTCAGAGGGGCTGCCTGTTCAGCCTGACAACCGCCAGGTGGCATGTGGTGTCTGCATCCAAGACAGGGTAACCATGGCAACCGGTTACCATTCCAGCTCCACAGCTGCCATCTTTTATCCCAAACGAGGGTTTTGTGCACGCTAGGAGCTTTCTCTTTGAAATGGCTGTTCTGTGTGCTTTTCATCCCTCTCTTGGATAGACTTCCCACTTCTGGGAGGGGAATTCCTGTGGCTGTGAGAAGATAAAACACTAGCCATTGATTCTGTTTTCTGTGCCTTATTGATTTCGTATCTGTTTAAAACAAGCTCCATAAATGAGGTCCTGTGAGAAGGCCACACCTTCCTTCCACAGCTGGCTTTCTCTGGGAGCCCCAGGGTTGCTCCCTGTGGGGGAAGGGGCAGTGGGAGGCGAGAAAGGAAGAGGGAGAGAGGGATGATGGATTGGGTGGGCTCCTCCCAGGAACCTGGGGAGGAATGGGATTGCCCATCTCAGACCTTGGGGAAAGAAGCCCTGCTTTCAGGTTGTAGGGACAATGGCTGGGAGCCGTGCTCTCACACAAATGATGCCTGGAAGAAATGCTGCCCAGCTACTGAAGCCAGAGACATCTGTTTGCCAGCACCTGGGAGTACACACTGAATATGAATTCTGGTTTCCTCTTCGGTTTCTACTTTGTCTCTGCCATGCAGTAATAAACTAAAGGACAGGTGCCCAGGAAACAAGCTAAAGCTGTCAAATTTTCTCAGCTAGTGTTTTCAAGCAGGGTCAGTGGTAATAGATGGTATTGCCTCAAACCAGCTCGCTACAGACCTTTCTTTTTCCAATATGAACGGCCACATTGGGGAGACAGCATGGGTGGAGTGTTGGACCTGAAGTCAGGATGTTCTGGGTTGAAATTTCTACCTTCTACATTCAAGTTGCTTAGCTTTTGAAAGGTCTGGTTCCCTAATTTGTAAAAATGAAGATAATCAAATTCGGAGTGCCTGCCTCTCCAGGCTGTTGAGGTGGTAGTGAGTGCGTATATTCAAAGCGCTAGTCACACTTTAAAATGTTATATAAATGGCAGGTGTTTTTTAAACAGTTGTCACACAGCAGCCCTCAATTCCAAAAGGCCTCTAGCTAGGCTGAGTATATAGTCTCACTGAGATACTTCAGCTTAATAAATATTGCTCTTTCTGACGGCTGGATAGAGATCAAACTAGCTACTTATTAATTTGCTCTCAGTGGGAGAGAAGGCCTTTTGAATGAGTGAAAAGTCAGAATTACAGAACATTTATGTTCTCCTTTGAATTGGTACTTAAAGAAATTTATACCTTTGGGGTTTCTGAATTGTTACAGTGGCTACTCAATCCCTCTGCTTGAGGACCAGATTTGTCGCATTAATAGTTGGAAAAGATAGGAGTCTTTCATTTCTGTCGCTGGCTTAAGTGCCTACTGATTGTGTTCCCCTCATTTTGGGACTCAAGGTACTCTAGGTCATTTAACTACTTAATCAGATTAACTTTTACAGAAGAATATTTATTTCTAAGGTAAATGAGCGCAAACATAGAAATGTCTCCCCTAATACCTATGGGTAACAATTCTCCAGCTACACACCACCTTCAGTCACACAGATTTAAACGAGAAGGCAGTTCTAGCAATGGTTAGAAAGTCATTAGTGGAAAAAAAAAAAAAGACTGCTTTCAGTCTCCTGATAAGCACAGATAGAATGTCTTTTCCCAGAACAATGTACCCCATGTGTATGCCTCCATCTTAGGTGATCTGATCATTCACCAAAGCCCCATTACACAATTATTTTCCATTCCTAATTGTGTATTTGAATATTAGTTGAGGTTATAATAAAAAGAATTAGAAATAATGTATTGCTTTAAAGTTCTAATATATTATATACCTATGTAAAAACATTGTTCTGATACTCCTTAGGAAATTAATTCTGAAAATCTCTTGCTACAAATATTTATTACTGAGTGTGCCTGAAAATCATTTCTGGAACAAAATTAGATGAAGAAAAATAGTGTTTAAATTCAAATAATATGATTACCTATAGCAATACCAGTTTAGAGGAGGCACATTTTCTCTTTTCATTAAGAAACAGTGAAAAATCCCTGCCTAATTGGTAGGGTTTCTACACCCTTAGTAGCATTCTGAAACTATAACATTATCTTTTTTCCATCCTCTTTTGAATGGAATAAATAAAAGAGGACTCCAAGGGAATTGAAACCGATAAGAAATGATGGCAGGAATAGATTGTGAAAGAGAGTGGTAATAGGCTTTCCTTCACCTTCAATAGGTGAAGTACCCAGAGTCAACAGCTCTCCTTAGGGAAGCGGAAACAATGAGGTGAACAATTCTTCTGTCTTCACTGAGCAATAAAAAACAACTTGCGCTCATAGTAAATGAAATAAGAATATTGGGAGAAATTAACCATATCAAACTGTTTATAACAGTCAATGAAAGGAACATTTGGCACAGTAAGACATTTACCTTAGTCTTACAGATTTCAATATGTTCAGAAGAATGATAGGTATGAGATCGTTGCCAGATACTCTAAAAGTGAATAAGGCTTTAGGGAGCTAAGAGGAATTCAAAAATAAAATTCTGAAAATATAAATCAGAATTATACGGGAGAGGATATTATTAAATGTACATCTGGATTTTTGTAAATAATATTTTATTTTTTCCTAATTATGTATGAAGATGATTCTGGCATTCATTTTAAAAATTTTAAGTTCCAGTTTCTCTCCCTCCTTCTCTCTTGCTTCCCTGAGATAGTAAGCAATTTGATATAGGTTATAAATGTGTGATTATGCAAAACATATTTCCCATATTAGTCATGTTGTGAAAGAAATACATACCAGAAAAGAAAAAAATGAAAAATTATTTTTAAAAATGAAAAATAATATGCTTTGATCTACATTCAGACTCCATCAGTTCTTTCTTTGAAAATGGATAGCATTTTTTATCATGAGTCCTTCGGAATTGTCTTGGATCATTGTATTGCTGAGAATGGCTAAGTCATTCCCAGTTGATCAACACACAATATTGCTGTTTTACTGTGTACAATGTTATCTTTGTTCTGCTCACTTCACTCTGTGTCAGTTCGTGTAAGTCTTTCCAGGTTTTTCTGAAAGTATCCTGCTCATCATTTCTTACAGCACAATAGTATTCCATTACATTCATACACCACAACTTGTTCAGCCATTCCCCAATTGATGACCATCCTCTCAATTTTTCATTTTTTGCCATTACAAAAAGAGCTGCTATATTTTTCTACAAATAGGTCCCTTTTTTCTTTTTTTAATACCTTTGGGATAGAGACCTGTAGCAGTGTTGCTAGATCAAAGATATGCATAGTTTAATAGCCTTTGTAGCATAGTTCCAAATTGCTCTCCAGAATGATTGGATCAGTTCACAACTCTACCAACAATGCATTAGTGGCTTAATTTTTCCACATCCCCTCCAATATTTGTCATTTTCATTTGTTGTCATATTAGCCAATTGAATAAGTGTAAGTGGTACCTCAGAGTTGTTTTAATTTACATTTCTCTAATCAGTAGTGATTAAGAGCATTTTTATATGACTACAGATTTTCATTTGGAAACTGACTATTCATATCCTTTGACTATCAATTAGGGAACAACTTATATTAGTATACATTTGACTTAGTTCTCAATATATTTGAGAAATAAAGCTTTTATCACAGACACTTGCTATAAAAACTGTTTCCCAGCTTCTTTCTTTCCTTCTAATCTTGGTTGCTTTGCTTTTGTTTGTGCAAAAACTTTTAAATTGAATATAATCAAAATTATCCATTTTATATTTCATAATGCTCTGTCTCTCTTGTTTGGCCATAAATTCTTCCCTTATCCACATAGATATACCACTTACTCTTTAGCAGATTTCAATATGTTCAGAAGAATGATAGGCATGAGATCATGGAACATTCCTTAAAATGATAAGTAGTATCTGAAAGGTAAATTATTCCTCATTTTCCTAATTTATTAATGGTATCACCCTTTATGTCTATATCATGTGTGCATTTTGACCTTATCTTGGTATATGCTGTAAGATGGCTGTCTGTTCCTACTTTCTGCCATACTGTTTTTCGATTTTCCCAACAGTTTTTGGCAAATACAGAGTTCAGGCCCCAAAAGCATAGTTCTTTGGATTTATCAAACACTGGCTTACTATAGTCTTTATTACTATGTCTTCCACAACTAATCTTTTCCACTGATCCACCACTCTGTTTCTTAGCCAGTACCAGATTGTTTTGATGATTACTGCTTTATAATACAGTTTGAGATCTGGTATGACTAGACTACCTTCCTTCACATTTTTTTCATTAGTTCCCTTGATATTTTTGACCTATTGTTCTTTGTTATTATTTTTTCTAGCTCTGTATAATTTTTTTTTGGTAATTTGATTGGTATGGCACTAAATAAGCAAATTAATTTAGGTAGAATTGTAATTTTTTTTTTTGGAAACTAATTTTTTTGAACTAATGCATTATTGGTGGAGTTGTGAACTGATCCAACCATTCTGGAGAGCAATTTGTAACTATGCCCAAAGGGCTATAAAATTATGTGTACCCTTTGACCCAGCAATATCACTACTAGGTCTATGAAAAGATCATAAAAAAGGTAAAAGGACCTATTTGTAAAAAAAATATTTATAGCAGCTTTTTTTGTGGTGACCAAGAATTGAAAAGTGAGGGGATGTCCATCAACTGGGAGATGGCTGGACAAATTGTGGTATATGAATGTAATGGAATATTAGTGTGCTATAAGAAATGATGAGCAGAAATACTTCAGAAAAACCTGGAAAAACTTATATGAACTGATGCTGAGTGAAATGAGCAGAACCAGGAAAACACTGCACACAGTAACAGCCATACAGTGACTGACTTTGATAAACTTAGCTCTTCTCAACAATGCTAAGATCTAAGAGAGCTCCAAAAGACTCATGGTGGAAAATGTTCTCCACATCCAGAGAAAGAACTTTGGAGTCTGAATGCAGATGGAAGCATAGTATTGCTCTCTTTTTTCTTTCATTGTTTTCTTTTCTTTATTCTTTCTTGTGGTTCTTCCTATGGTTCTAATTATTCTTTACATCTTGACTAATGTGAAAAAAAATGTTTAATAATAATGTATATATAGAACCTATATCAGATTGCACGCCATCTTGGGTCATAGGGGGAGAAGGGGAGGAGAGAGATGAAAAGAAAATTTAAAACTCAAAATCTTATGGAGGTGAATACTGAAAACTAAAAATAAATATATTTAAAACTCACTCAAGGGGGGCAGAGCCAAGATGGTGGCATAGAAGCCACGAGGTCCTGCAGCTCCCACACAACCACCCTATATACCCATAAAATATGACCCCAAACAAATTCTAGGACTCTCAAACTCACAAAAATACAGAAAACCATCTCTTGCTGAAGGCAGCTCAGCAGCAGGGGCTCATCACGGCAGGCCGGGAGCCGAGGCCAGCGAGCCTAAAATGGAAACGCAGTTAGGCCAGACCCCAGGGCAGTCGGAGGAGCTGAGCCGAGTCGCAGCCAGTCTACAAGAGGGAAGATCTACCGCACCTCCAGCAACTACTAAGGCGTGAAAAACAAGGTTTAGAGAAAGGCAGCTCGGCAGGAGGGGCTCATCCAGCAGGCCTGCAGGCCGGGAGCCGAGACCAGCCCAGCCCAAAAACCAAAACCGCGGCCAGGTCCAAGGGTGGTCAGGAGGAGCCGAGCCTCCCAAGACACAGTATGATCTGGGGAGCAGATCTACAGCACCTAAAGGGACCTTCACATCCAGCAAACCAGGATTAGAGACAATCAGTGAAAGTGAAACTTTGAAACTTAATTTGGAGGAGAAAAAGCAGTTCGGCCAATCTGCCAGCACAGCAAGAAAGCAGTGGGTGAAGGAACTGCTGTAACCAGTGGCTGCCCCCACTAGGATGCTTTAGAGCCCCTGGCCTGCGGACCTCGCAGCGGGGCTGAGTCAATTGATCAGGGCCAAGTGCTCTTGCTTTGAGCGGCCTGGATCCGGATCGTGGTCTTGGGTGGTGGTACTGGGGTATGCTCTCAGCAAGCCAAAACTGGGGAGGAGGGTGCTGCAACACCCCCCTAGCTCCAGCAACTGGGAAAACCCCAGTGATTTGGAACAGAGCTTTCCCCCCTAGAAGCAGAGTTCCACAAAGCTAAAAAACCAACCAATTAATTGACTGGCCAAGATGAGGAAAAGGAAGCAAAATAAGAACAGCAATAAAACTCTAGAATACTTTTTTCTGGACAAAAAGGATCAAAGCATGGAAAAGGAGGAAGATAACACAGTCAGAACTCCCACACCAAATGCTTCCAAGACACTTGAAGAATGCCTAGCAGCTATAGATCAACTGAAAAAAGACTTTGGAAAACAAATAAGAGAAGTGGAGGAAAAATTGGGAAGACAAATGAGAATGATGTGAGAAAATCATGAAAAGAGAGTCA
>JAQQSW010004886.1:0-14334 GCA_028646575.1 Pseudocheirus occidentalis | reverse complement strand
CACTTGCTCCACTCTAATTCTGAAGGAATTATTCTCTTCAGAATGCTTTTGAGACTCTTTCTCCATCTGGCAAATTCGACTTTTTAAGGCATTCTTCTCTTCATTGGCTTTCTGGGCCTCCTTTGACATCTGAGTCAATTTGCTCTTTAAGGTATTGTTTTCTTCAGTCAGGTTGTTGACTCTCTTTTCATGACTTTCTCACATCATTCTCATTTCTCTTCCCAATTTTTCCTCTATTTCTCTTATTTGGTTTTCAAAGTCCTTTCTAAGTCGATCCATAGCTAGTTGGCATTCTTCCAGTGTCTTGGAAGCATTTGGTGTGGGAGTTCTGACTGTGTTTTATTTCTCCTGCTCTATGCTTTGCTCCTTTTTGTCCACAAAAAAGGATTCTAGAGTTTTATTGCTGTTCATACTCTGCTTCCTTTTCCTCATGTTAGCCAGTCTAATTGCTTGGTTTTTTAGCTCTGTGGAACTCTGCTTCCTGGGGCGGGGTTGGAGGGGGGAAAAAGCTCTGTCCCAAATCGCTGGGGCCTTCACAGCTGCCGGAGCTATTAGTGGGGTGCTGCAGCCCCCCCCCAGCTTTGGATCACTGAAAGCACACTCCAAGACGACCACTCAAGACCACGATCCAGATCCAGGCCGCTTAACGCAAGAGCCCTTGGCCCTGATCAAATCACCTCAGCCCTCCTGCTATCTGCAGGCCGAGGGCTCTGAAGCAGCCCATTGGAGGCTGCTGCTGCTCTCAGCCGTTCCTGCTGCCACTGCCGCCTCCCGCTGCTTTGTTGCCCTGGGAGCAGTTCGGCCAGACCGCTCTTCTCTTCCAAATTTAGCAAAATCCACTGACCTTTCTCTTAGCCTTCTTTCCTCTGGCTTGATGAATGTGGGAACTGTGCCTCCAGTACCAGTGGGGTTTCGGCCATGGCTCCCAGACTACTGCAATGAGCCGCACCTGCTGAGCTGCCTGCAGCAACAGATGCGTTTTCTATATTTTGGAGAGTCTTGGAGCTTGAAAATCTGTTTAGAGTCATATTCTATGGCTGTTTAGGGTGGCTGTATGGGAACTGCCAAACTTTGCTGCTTCTACACCGCCATCTTGGCTCCACCCCCTTAAGTCCTTCTTAATGATTAAATGAAAATGCTAATTGCATAATTGAAGAAAAACTAAAATAGGTAGATTTTATTACACTATCACAATTATAGGAATGTATATGTGCAATGGGGATTTGCATTTAACTGATGAGTATGCCTTAATTTGAATCAATTCATGATCATTAAACACCGTGCATCTCAAAGTGTGCTAAGTGCTGAATGAGGGAAGTGTATTTATTTTGTCACTATAAAATGTAGTATAAGAAAAAATTTTTCCAGAGACTGTTAGTTGTTAATGAAACTTTAGAAGTCAGCTTTGGGGTAGATTTGCTTCATATTTTGAGCTACTGAAAGCATTGAATCAACCCTCAGATTTCCTCAGTTTCTCATGTTTCATCTGCAAAGAAATCCACGCAGGGTAACTGATTTGTTCATCAAAAGATACAATCCTGGAAACTACAATGTGATTAATAAAGTGTAGGAAACAAATACTGTCTCCTACAATTGAATCTGCAATTTTGTTATTTGTTGATGCTTATTAATTTGTATTTGGTAAAAGATAAACAGGGAAAAGATGAATGTATTCTCTCCTTGTTACAGTGATGCTAAATAAATACTAAATCACGTTTAACATCCCTAGATGTTAAATAATTATATTGTTTAGCTACAAATTATGGTGCTAAAACCATATGAGCTCAAAATGTTTGTGTGTCTTGAACCTAACATTAAGAAAAAATTATGTATTGGCACTCCTTTGGGGGCGGGTCTAGGAAGAACCAGGAGAAATAGGCTGGTTTCTGGGGACAGAAATCTGATGATTTTTTTTATCTAGTTAAAGCTCTGAGGTTAGTGGTGATAGATGTGGTACCATTGACCAAAAACATCTAAGAACCAGCAAAGAAAAATATCCTGTTGCCAGTGATGAGAGCAGCACATTACACCAGAGGAAACACAGGCCTTAATTGTTACAACAAAGTCTCTACCGCTGGCAGTGGAAGTAGGTTGAAGTCACAGAGGATGCCCACTCGCTAGTAACAGCCTTGGCCACAGTTGCTAGGGTTGGTGCCATGAAACCCTTGGCAGGGCGGGGAGCTTTGGCAGATACTGTTTCATCTCTTTTGGGGGTAAGTGAGGAGAGACAGGTAATTTCTATAACTATTGGAAGATAGGATACTGCTCAAAGACATTTTTTGTATTTTAGGAAATGAGGAAAGAGTAAATGCTACTACCATTAATATTAACAGCTGTGATTGTCTACTTTTGATGATCTGAAGTAAGCTGCCAAATGGGCAGACATCAGATTCCTTGACTGGTCCTGCTGATGCTCTGATTGATTTGATGATGTTCCACCCTTGTAGCTTTATTTTGTTATGTGTTTCTTGGGCCCCTGTTCCTTTTTATGTTATTAGATTATAAGTTCCTTGAGAGCAGAGATTTTTTTTTCCTTGATGTGTATCTCCAGTGCTTAGCACAGATAAAAGCATAGATGAAAGGCACTTTAATACTTGATGATTTACTATTGACTGATATTTAAAAGCAGGAGAGATGGTTTAGAAGAGTATCAGTTGTGTCCGCCACTTTGGAATCTTATTTGGGGTTTTCTCGGCAAAGATATGAGTGGTTTGCCATTTCCTTTTCTAGCTCATTTACAAATAAGGAAACTGAGGCAAAACAGGGTTAAGTAGCTTGCACAGGGACTCACAGCTATTAAGTGTCTGAGGCTGGATTCGAACTCAAGTCTTCCTGATTGCAGGCTTGGCACTGTATCCAGTATGACAACTAGCTGCCCCATTAGAAGAATATTGGGTAACTACAAAGAAAAAGTAGCCTAGATGAAAAACTAAGACTGTATAATCCACTATTAGATAGATAGACACTCAGATATATACTAGACCTCTGTGTTTCTATATGAATAGTTATACATATAGGATTTAAAATCCCCTGAAAAGTCTTCCTTTTTATTTTCTTATTCTCAGGAAAGAGATGGCATGGCAAAATGGATAGAAAGAAATCTGGCGTCCGAGTTGGAAAGACCTAGGTTTAAGTCCACTGATAGATTGGCTGTGTAATCCTAGACAACCTTAGTGTCCCGAGAAACTCAAAAACTACCACTTAATTTCTCTTTGACATGATGGTCTTCCAATTATAAATTTATGATACTATGAAGTCATAGAGAGGTATTGATCTGAAATGGTAGATGAAGGTACTCATCAGAAGCTACCTCAATCAATGAAATCACAGTTCTGGGAAGAAAGGAAGGAAGGAAAGAAGGAAAGAAAGAGGAAGGAGGGAAGGGAAAGAAAGGAAATTTTCCTGAAATCTTTGAAAGGATTAATAATAATAACTGGGAATCAAGGACAATAAAGCTCATGTTTATGTATCATTCCTATTTACAAAGTACTTTCACCATCTTCTCTGAGCTTTATAACAACTCTGAGGTAGGTAAGATGATAAGATCATAGAACAATTATAATGACAAGGATGCTAATGAATCTGTCCCAGAAGGAAAAAAAAATACTCCAAAGTATCTATTCACAAAGCCTCAAACAAAAGCCAATTAATCAAACACTGGAGGGGACCCCCTAGGTTATGAAGAGCTTTGAATACCAAACAGAAAATTTTTATATTTGATCCTGAAGGCAATTGGGAATGATTATAATTTATTTGGGAGGGTGTGTGACATGATCAGACTTGCACTTTAGAGAATCACTTTGTGGTTGAATGGAAGATGGATTGGTGTACAGAGAGAGCTGAATCAGGCAGATCAAGCAGCAGGCTTTCATAATAATTCAGGCACGAGGTGTTGAGGATCTTCACTAGAATGGTGGTGTCAGAAAAGAGAAAGTTGAGGGAAAATGAGTTCTGTTTTGGACCTGCGTTTTAAGATACCTACAGGAATCCAGTTTGAGATTTCCAGGACAGAACCTGGAGGGACACCTATGATTAGAGGGTGTGATTTTAATGAGGATCCAGCAAAGGAGATAGAGAAAGAGAAGTCATATAGGTAGTAGTAGAACCAGTAGAGAATGGTATCCCCAAAACCTAGAAAGAAGAGAACATCAAGAGAGAATGATCAACTGTGTCTAAGGCTACAAGAGAGGTCAAGGAGAATGAAAAAGCTATTGGATTTGGCAACTAAGAGACCACTAGTAACTCTGAAGGGAGAAATTTTAGTAGAATGATAAAGTCAGAAGCTGGATATTAAAGGGTTTGGAAGGGAATGAGAAACTGACATTTAAAAAGTTTGAGAGACAGTTTCAGGGTGATTTCATTAATAGAGCTTGCGTGATGTCAATTAAAGAGGTCCGTGGCACTCTCAAACGCCAAAGACCCCTCATGGTGGTGTTCTCGATGATGGCCTTTTCAAGGAGTTTAACTACAAAAAGTGTAAGAGATAAAGGATGATTGTTAGCAGAGACGGGTGGATCAAGTGAGAGTTTTCCCAGGATGGGGAAGAGATGGATATGTTTCTTGGTAGTAGAAAATGAGCCAATAGACAGATTGAAAATGATTCAAAGAGTGGAGGAACCACAGAGTAGGCAATCTATTGAAGGAGATGGGATGGAATGGGACAAGTAGAGGGATTGAACAAGAAGGGGGATTAGTCTTTGTAAAGAACAAGGCCACTTCTTCATGTAAGACAAGGTGTGAAGGAGGAAATAGTGGCAGAAAACATCTGAAGATATATAAGGAAAATTGAAAAAAGAGGAAACTTCAGTGAATGATATCCATTTTTTTCTGTAAATGAGGTTTTCATATGAGAGAGGGGGGTATCTGGAGCCATGGGAGGTTTGAGGAAGAAACGGTTAGGAACAGCCACTGTGGAGAGTGGAAGAGTAAGCTGATAAAGGAAATATAGTAGCATTGTTTAGCAGCAGTGAGGGTCCAGTGAAGTTGTATAATATAAATTTATAGTGGACCCAATCAAGAGTTGCATAATTTTCTCCATTTTCCTTCAGTAGCATGTGTGTAGGAGCTAAGACAGCAAATTGTGGGAGTGATCCAAGACTGAGAATATATTCAAGAGAGGAATACACTGTAGAGTTGGATTGGTTCACCATGGGGTCAGGATAGGGAGAAGAGGATTGAGAGGCCCAGTGTTGGTGATTTTAATGCAGCCATTGAGACGCTGCTGGGTTCTCACTCCTTCTTGTCCCTGAGTTCATCCCCTACCACCACCAACCCTATGCACATACGTACACCATCATTCAATTCCTTTGACAGCTCCTTGACCTCCCCAAATCCATAATGTCAACTCCTTTGACTCTTCACCTCCTCTCCCTAGTCTTCAAGCCTCTTCAAACAGCAGGGGAAGGGGGGGCATTTGGGGTATGGCAACGTAGTCCCATAGCTCTGTCTTGCATTTCTTGGTTCTAAATGTGCATCTCTCCTCCATTCTGCCCCAGTCTGACCTTTGGCAGAGATTTTTTTTTAAAGTTTTTGCTTTTTGGAAGGGGAAGGTAAGGCAATTGGGGTTAAGTGACTTGCCCAAGGTCACAAGCTAGTTTTTGTGTTAAGTGTCTGAGGCCAAATTTGAACTCAGGTCCTACTGACTCCAGGGCTAGTGCTCTATTCACTGCGCCACCTAGCCACCCCCTGGCAGAGATATTTAATCAATTCTGACTTTTATTTGGGTTTCCCAGCTCCATCTCTGATTGCCCCCATAATATCCATAATTTATCATTATTGGAACTGAATCATGGGATTATCTGATTGATTCACTCAATTTATCAGGTAACATTGGTGTGCCCTATAATTGATTCTGGAATCTTTTTGTGTCTAATTCTGGCCATCTCCCAGGTCTCTTATCAGAGCCCTCTCCCAACAATGCCACCAGCCCCATCTCCAACCTTATTTTCCCCCTCCCTAATGAAGAGTTGTGAGTTTCTATGTTTCCAAACAGAAGAGGGTAGGTAGAGCAGGCAGTCAGTTAGTTTAAGCCACCCTCCTTACTGTACCCCCAGCATATACTCCTATTTTGAACATCCTTTGTGTACACAGCCCCTTTCATGGACTCTGCTGTGAGACAGAAAAGGAGAAAATGTTTCCCCATTTGGGGAGGAAGATGGATCACTCAGGACACAGACACAAGGAGGGGTTATCCTGGCACACAGGAATCTAGCTGCAGATATGGAGTAGAGTCTGGTGTTAGGGGGCTTCCTGGAGGAGAGAGTAGATGTGCCACTTGTTGGGGCCGGTCAGAATGGGTAGAGTCAGAAGCTAGAAAAGTCAGGAGTCCTAAGGCAAATCGTGTTTGCTAGACTGAAATGGAGAGTTAATCTAGTAGAAGGGATTTATAATTCCTAATTAGAGATTAGAATTAGAAGGGAGAGGGGGTAATTCTCAATACCCACAATGGTCTCTGTTGACTACATAACCTCTCAGCACAGAATTTTTATATACTTTCCCTTTATCTCCCTCCTTCCGCCTGGTCCCCCCGCCCCCGACCCAAATACCACCACTAGGGGCTTGTCCAGGTCTTAAGTGACCAGTGCCTTTGATCCTCTCCTGGGAAATAGGATTTGTTCCAGAAAGGGCTAGAATTTCTTCCCTACCTCTGAGGGATGTTGCAGGGGGTCAGTTCCTATGGTCTAGTTTTAGAACTATTTCCCCCAAAAGAGAGTCTGGCCGTAGGATGAAAGTAGCTGGTATACTAAAGTCTTGATACCAAATAAAGATATTTTTCACCACCACCCCACATATACAAATGTACATAATTGCCCCATCTGGTAAGTGCTTAGAGATCATAGGACAGAAAGAGGGATGGGGACCCTCAGCTTCTGTGTCTTGAGCCTATGACTTTCTTACCTCTGTGTTCATTCCCCCCAATCCTTTTGTCTTCTATGCCAGAAAACCTTGTTTGAAGGAGGAGGTGGTGATAAAGTCATTTTTTTGACCTGGGACTGGAGACCATGAGAGTAGAGAGTAGGAACCTTATCTCTTCCCCACCAATCTCATGTAAATAAGTGGCATAATATTATTCTTCTTAATTAAAAAGTTATTTTATTTCACTCAATGAACAACAAGTATGTGTGCCATATATACACATTTTTACATGTGTGTATATGCATGTGTATATGTATATGTGAATGTGTATATGTCTTGGATGTGTGTCTTTTAAAAAGCTACTGAATTTCATGAAGAAAATATCTTACCTGATAATGATGAGGTGCAGGCTCTGGGCCCCGCTCCCCCCTTGAGCTCTCCTTGAATCTTTGAGGTACATGCTCTGGGAAACCCCTTGAAGTCTGATTGAATCGTCCCACTTGGCAGGGCATTTGCAGAGGCCATAAGTATTTCACTGTGGCTGGGCCCAAAACTCTGTGACTAGCCTGGCCCTCCATTGTTCATCTGCTTCCTACCCTGGAGCCTATCAAAATATCAATCCACTCTTGCATTGACCTCAGTACTCCTCCTGAAGACCCTCCCCAAACTCATTACTGGAGTCTGAACTCACTGACTCCTCCTGAAGACCCTCCCCAAACTCCTCCTTCAGACCACCCCTAGATTCCTCTGTATATTAGAATCCCATCTTCCCTCCATCTGTGTGAGAGCCCCACAGAATGCCCTAGCAGAGACTTGCTCTGTGAGAGCTCCATAGAATAGCTTAGCACAGACTTACTCTATCCTGCTTGCCCAATGCAAGCACCACAGATACCTAGGCTCCTTAAGAGTCTACCCCATATGAACTTTTAATAAACTTTGTTTTTCTTTGACTGAGAAGACTTGAGTGTAATTTTTTTGGCAGGACCTGGCATGTTGGTATTTTGGGGTCCCAGGCAACCCTAACCCTTTTTGGGTAACCTCTTCAATATATACAGGAATATATGTATGAAGGGAATAAAAAATATTGTGGCAATTATTGACATTTCTCAGGCCTAAATATTCAGCTTGACCTAGATGATACAAAGAATGACTTAGAGTTTCCACCATCCTTCACTTTAGATGTTAGTCGGGAGAGAGTGGATATAAAGTTAGGCAGTTCTTCCACTGTTGTGACTACAGGTTTTGTTTGGTAATTGTCAAGAATCAAATAAAAAATGCTTTTAATGTGTTGGCTTGTCTATGTCCTGCTGAGTGATGAGTGAGCCAAAGAATTACATGGGACCTGCTCTTCAAGTATGAAGGTCAAATGTAGATGCTTTGAGAGAGTGAGAGATTATGTTCTCATGCACAAAGGATAACAGAGATCGACAAATGCTTCCTATCTCTCATCTCCTGATTCAAGTATATGTGAACGTGACACCATGACCCTTGTTCTTAGACTTTTCTTGTTCATTACTCCAATTAAGAGTCATTGTGTTCCTCCCACCTGAAGGACTTCGAGATATCTCTCAATATTCATATCCTACCCATTTCTCAAAGTGGGACTACCATCTTTCATTTTTTATGTATCTTTCTTTGACCACCCTAGAAACAAAGTGATTCTTCTCTCATAATAATTGTATTATTTATTACCTGAGGTAATAATTTAGTACTTTTAGTAAGAAACACACTTTTGTACATATCTCTGTAAGTAAATCGCAAGATTCTGAATAAATGAGAGGCTCTGTCTTTTATTTCTTTTCTTCTTCCCTTACCCCCAACCCTATACACATAGGTAGACTCTCAAAAAATATATGTTTAATGAATGATTACTTAAGTGAGGTTTTTTTCTCCCCTAGAAATATTCTCAGAGGAAAGTACATTCTACTTGAAGTAAGAAGTGAATTCAGATCCTGACATTACTCTTGAGAAGTCACAGCCTCTGTGGTATCTGTTCACCTGAAAAATGAGGGAATCCCACTAGTGATATCTAAAGTTCCTGTCAGCTATAAAATCCTTTTAATTTCCCTGAAAGGTGCTTGCTCTAAAGTACAAAAGGAGGGGCCAGCTAGGTAGCACAGTGAATAGAGCACCAGTCCTGGAGTCAGGGGCATCTGAGTTCAAATCCAACGTGAGACACTTAACACTAGCCATGTGACCTTGGGCAAATCAATTAACCCCAATTGCCCTGCCTTCCCCCTCCAAAAAAAAAAAAAAAGCAAAAATAAAGTACAAAAGGCATCTGTTCTCCACTATCTGATCGACCAGTCAATGAGATCACATTATCTTGGACCTATTTATTTTTTATTTTCCAGGGATTCAAAACAACGTTTAAAGTTCTATCCACATAAGGCATGAAGAAAATTCCTTTTTTTCAAGATGGCAAAGTATTGGCAGGGATGCTCCTAAGCTATCCCAAATTTCCCACTGAATAACTTTAAAATAATGTTCTGGAGCAGCAGAACTACAAAAGAATGGGGTGAAAAATTTTTCCAGCCCAAGACATCTTAGAAAGTTGTCAGAAAAAATCTGTCTTACTGGGGTGAAAGTGGAGCACAATCCAGCACAGGTCAAGTCTCAGCATGCTAGCAGCAGGCCTTGGTGGGGGAGGGGAGAGTGAATGAATCTGTAGTGTGGCTCCTGGAGCTTTTAGCCTACAGAGAGTAAGGGGGTCAGACAACTAGTCAGAAGGATATTACAGAAGACCCTTTGATGGCACTGGGTGAAGAACTCTGTCGAATTGCCCATATGTGGTTCCAAATCACAGTTTCTGGGTGAGACAAAACATGAATACACCATAGCTTGAGGCCACAGGGGAGCAGGGACCCTGGTCACAATTCCAGGATAGAAAAGAGTGCTTGTAGGCACTCACAGAGCAGAGCACAGGTCAGGAGAGCAGTGAGTGACCACACCTCTCCTTAGATTATGTCACCTTGGAATAATAGAAAACTTACAAACACCTGGAACTTGTTCTGAAAACAAGCTATAAATCCGAAGGTTGGGATAATGCCCTCTCCACCCCAGAAGCAAAGCCCAACTTCAACATACAGTTAGATTCAAGAAATAGGCGGAAAAGGAGCAAAGAGCAAAATGGGGTTATGAAATGTTGGATGTGACTGAAAAACAACTGAACAACAAAATAATTTATTAGGTATCAATTTCTTTTATACTTGTATGGCTCTTATTAATATGGGCACATTTTTTCAGCGGTAGCAACATCATAAACCAATCAAGGGCATAAAAATAAAATGTTCTTTTGTCTCCTTCCCCCTCTTAAAAAAACACAACCTAAACTAGATAACTTTGGATGGGAAAAAGAGAAAAACTGAAAAATGGCTGTCTTTTATGAAAAAGTTTGCATTTTATTTTATTCCTGAGTTATGTGTAACCAATGTCATGATGAAATGCATACACCGTATACTTCATGGATGGCAATGGTTAATAGAGTACAAAAGAGGATTTGGAGGCAGGAGATCATTTTCTTTTCTTAACCCACTAAGCAGACAGTGCCTGAAAGTGAGTAGATCTTGATAACAAAATATGAGCCTAGCTTACGAGAAGCAAATCACAACAATTCTAAAATAAGCAATTGTCTTTATATCCTGCTACAGATGTAAGATTATCACAGAAAATAATTAGGTAAGGAGTTTGGGGCTTTAGTAGGTTTGGTTTTCCAACCTAAATTCTGTTGTAATTGTAAAATAGACAAGATTGCCAAGTTGGAACATAAAAGGAAAAAATGTGAGCATGAGATGAGCCATAAGAGCAGACAAAATGATCTGTAATGTATCCCAACTATTAAAAGTTACAGGGATACGGACTGTTTAGATTCTTAGATGATAAACAAACGTATAAAAGAGAACATGTTCTGTTAGAATTATGATAATTCTATTCTTTGGGAGAAAGAAAAACACCAATTTCCCATTTCTAATCAAAATAGTCTTGTATTTATCTTTTCTAAGGAATGCAGTCATGGCAAATTTTCTTCTTTGTGCAAATAGAAATCAAAGCATCTAATTTTACCAGAACATAAACCAATACTTTGTCACACCTCTACATCATTCATCATTTAGCTGCACTGAAATTAATGTTCTTTGAGTGTCCTCGTGATGAGAAAAACAGTCACCAGCAGGTAAAGAGAGGATCAGAAACTTGGAATAGTGGGAAGAAAAAGTAAATACAGAATGTATACCTTGGGATCACCACACAGTCCAAGGATAACATATAATGTGATGGATTACCTTGACCTTTGAAGACAAATTTAATCATTTGAAAATAAACCTCGATAACATAGAAATATGCATTTGTTCATAAACTCTGTGTGTGTATCACAACTCAAAATCAAGCAGTAGTTAAGAATATTTGTAATACTAATACTTGTCATTCCAATATTGTCAAAATTTTAGCTTCTAAATAAGATGCTAATATTTTGTGTAATAGTTATGCATGTGGTAAATCACCCTACTAGACTAGAACCTCCAAGAAGGTAAGGACATTGTCATACCTCAACTTATCAAAACTTTCTAAATTTCCCCAGAAGTCTGGCAGAGTACTCTGCTTGCAATAATGTTTATTGAAAGAAAAAATTTTTTCTTTCACATTAATTCTGCCATCATTCTATCATTAAATAAGAATATGCTTGAATTTCCACAATTGTGTTTTAATTTGGTTCTTCATTTTCATAGTAGGGGTTCAGACTAGATATCCTTAATCAACTAAACATAAGACTTAATTCAAACTGGAGTGATTCATCAGGATGGTAAGAACTGAGTAAATTCTAATTCAAGAATCCACTGACTATATTTGTCCTGCTCGACACTTTCAAAATATAAAATGATTTTGTAGAATATTCTACTTTATAAGTTATGCTATATATACAATATCTGCTAACCTGGCAGATATATTTGATCAATGAGAACTGATGACCAGTTATGAGGAAACTTTCCAATGTTTTCATATAAAGTCTACATTTCTTAAATAGCTTGAAATAATTTTCAAAGAAATAATAAAAATTAGACATTACCATTGCATTCTTCTGTCAGTTCACACTGATGATTCTTCATACTAATAGAGTATTAATAGTGATTATAATGATATTTTTCTTTAGGCATCCTATACCTATTGTTTCTAAGACCCTAATCTTTAATCTTTAACCCTAGTTTTCCTGAAAGTCTTTGAAAGGTTTCTTTGTTCTCTGATAGCTTTGTCACTGCTCTTTAAGCCCTTTGAGAATATGCTGAATCATAACAGTGTCCTAGAGCCCAGGAAGCTATATTCCTTGACTTCCTGTAGTCAGTCTGTGATGCTACACATTCCCATCATAAGAAGTAAGGGATGGGGCGGCTAGCTGGCACAGTCAATAGAGCACCGGCCTTGGAGTCAGAAGGACCTGAGTTCAAATCCAACACTCTGCACCCCCCCCCAAAAAAAAAAAACAAAACCTAGCCGTGTGACCTTGGGCAAGTCACTTAACCCCAATTGCCCTCCAAAAAAAATAAAATAAAAAATAAATAAATAAAAAAGAAGTAAGGGAGTATAGTAGTGTGCAACAGCTGCATGAACAGAATATCTTTCCAAGAATGGTTGTTGTTCTTACTTTGAAATGAGAAGTAAACAGAACGCAAAAGCAGGAAAATACTGGAAACCATTTCCCAAGCAAAGGGCAATGACAGCCATGGAAAGACTGGTGCTTAGATTAATTCTTAATTAGGAGATAATGAATCATCAATGATCAATTATCAAGTCAGCCTCCTGGAAAGTCTTCTTCCTATACTTTACCACAGCATGGACCGTGTTATCAGACTGTTAAGTTTTGGCAATTGCTGTCCACCTTGAAAGGCTTCAGATATGGGACTGATGTGGTTAGGGTTAGGGTTAGGGTTTGAGACTCCAAAATACTAACACTCTGGGTCCTGCTGAATGAATTTGACTCAAGTCTTCTCTCAGCCAAAGAAAAGTAAAGTTTATTGAAAGTTCATTAAAAGTGTGCCATATTGGGTAGACTCTTGAGGAGCCTCAGTATCTGTGATGCTTGTATTGGGTAAGTGGGCCAGAGCAAGTCTGCCACAGAGTAAGCCTATGCTAGGTCATTCTATGGCACTCTCACACCACATGGAGATAAAATGGGGTCCTATATACAGAAAGGTTGTGGGAGAAATCTAGAGGTAGTCCAGAGGAGGAGTTTGGGGAGTGTCTTCAGGAGGAGTCAATGAGGTCAGACTCCAGTAATGAGTGCTTCAGGGTGGGAAGTTGCTGGAGACTAACTGTAACTGACAGACAACAGTGGGCCTGGCCAATTCAGAGGCAGAATAGGAGGACCAAGGGTGGGAAATTGCTGGACAAAGGAGGCCTAAAATCTTGGGCAGAGCCACAACTTAAGGCCCATGGCTTCAGGCAAATGCCTTACATGGGAAGATTCAAGGAGAGCTCAAGGGCACTCCCAGAGCCTGTACCTCATCAGGGCCAGATTATATCTCTCATACAAGGACCAGAATACCTAATTTAATTCAATTTACCAAAATACTCATTACGGACAAAGCACAGGGGTAAACCCACAAAGGCAAAAACAAGTAGTCTCTGGAGATTATTATCTTTTAGTGGCAGTGTAAGTATGTATATATAATGTATATATCTAATAAAAGGAAAATTGAGAAGAGAATAGCTCTAACTGGGGGAAGAGGGGAGGGAGAAGATAAGGGAAAGCTTCATAGATGGTTGGCACTTGTGCTGAACTTTGAAGAAAGACAAGAATTATGAGAAGTTAAGATGTGGAGGAAATGCATTCAAAGTATGAAGGACAGTTTATGGAGGCAGGAAAAGGTATGTCAAGTATAGGGAACATCTAGTAGCACAGTTCGATTGGAATATAGAGTACATGAAAAGGAGTAATGTAATCTAAGGTTAGAAAGGAAAGTAGATGTCATAGTGTGGAAGTAGAATCTTAAGTGCCAGGCTAAATTTCTGTTTTAAACATGGAAGATTGTTTTATCCTAAACACTAGAACATGGCATTGATAAGGTGTAGGCTTTAGGACCTCCCCCCCTTACCCCTTGAGCTCTCCTTGAATCTTTGGGGAGCCCCTTGAGGTCTGGTTGGGTCTTCCCACGTGGTGAGGCATTTGCAGAGGCCATGGGTATTTCATTGTGGCTGGGCCCAAACCTTTGTTGCTGGCCTGGCCCTCCATTGTCCATCTGCTTCCCACCCTGGAGCCTATCAAAATATCAGTCCACTCTTGCATTGATCTCATTAACTCCACCTGAAGTCTCTCCCCAAACTCATTACTGGAGTCTGAGCTCATTGACTCCTCCTGAAGACCCTCCCCAAACTCCTCCTCTAAACTACCCCTAGATTCCTCTATATATAAGACCCCATCTTCCCTTCATCTGTGTGAGAGCGCTGGGAACATCCTGGCACAGACTTGCTTTGTAAGAGCACCATAGA
>JAQQSW010004885.1:0-14334 GCA_028646575.1 Pseudocheirus occidentalis | reverse complement strand
TAACCAAGATTAAGAGGGAAGTCAGAAATTGGGAAAGAATATTTACAACCAGTGTCTCTCATAAAGGCCTCGTTTCTAAAATATACAGAGAATTAAGTAAAATTTATAAGAATACAAGTCATTCCCCAGTTGATAAACGGGCAAAGGATATGAACAGGCAATTTTCAGAGGTAGAAATTAAAGATATCTTTAAGAATATGGAAAAATGCTCTAAGTCACTATTTATTTGAGAAATGCAAATCAAAACAACTTTGAGGTACCACATCTCACCAGTCAGATTGGCTAAGATGACAAAAGAGGAAAATGACAAGTGCTGAAGAGGATGTGGAAAAATTGGAACTCTAATACATTGTTGGTGGAGCTGTGAACTGATACAACCATTCTGGAGGGCAATCTGGAACTATTCCCAAAGGGCCATATATAATTGTATATCCTTTGACCCAATAATACCACTTTTGTGGTTGTATCCCAAAGAGATCATAGAAGTGGAAAAAAGGCCCATATGTACAAATATATTTATTGCAGCTCTCTTTGTGGTGGCAAAAACCTGGAAACTTAGGGGATGCCCATCAACTGGGGAATGGCTGAACAAGTTATGATATACGAATGTAATGGAATTGGCAAAAACCTGGAAACTTAGGGGATGCCCATCAACTGGGGAATGGCTGAACAAGTTATGGTATACGAATGTAATGGAATGCTATTGTGTTATAAGAAATGGGAAGGAGAAGGACTTCATGATTACCTGGAGAGGCTTATATGAATTGATGCTAAGTGAGGAGAGAAGAACCAGGAAAAATTTGTACAGTCATAGATACATCATAAGTGTGATGACCAACCTTGATAAAATGGACTCTTCTCAGCAATGCACAGTTAAAAGACAGCTCTACAAGCCTCAGAATGGAAGGAGATATCTACACTCAGAGAAAGATTTAGAAAGACCAGAGTTTAAATGGAGACTGAAGCAACACATGGTATTGTTCTTTTCCATGTTTAGTTTTGTTTTCTTTTTTTTTTACCATTGTTTGCTCCATTGGTTACAATACTTCTATACAACCAGACTATTGTACAACATGGAAGTGTTTGCAGATTCCATACATGATGGTACGCCACCATGGCAGGAGAGGGGAGAAAGGAGGGGAGAAAATCTGAAACTCAAGTTATTCTGGAACTGAATCTTGTAAACTATAGGTAAATAAACAAGTCAATAAATTAAAAAAAAAAGAAAAGAAATGATGGCCTCCTAATAGTTCCAGCAACTGGGAAAACTCCAGCAATTTGGGACAGAAATCTCCCCTTGGAAAGCAGAGTTCTACTGAACCTAAAAGTCAGGTAATTGACTGGCAACATGAGTAGGCAAAGGAAGCAAAGCAAACCCAGCAATGCAACTTTAGATTCCTTTTTTGGGGACAAAAAGGAACAAAGCACGGAAGAGGAGGAAAACAACACAGTCAGAACACCTGAGCCAAAAGCATCAAAGAAACATGTAGACTGCCTACAAGCCATAAAGCAGCTTAAGAAGGATTTTGAAAACCAAATAAGAGAAGTGGAGGAAAAATTGGGAAGAGAAATGAGAATGATGCAAGAAAATAGTGAAAGGGGAGTCAACAACCTGACTGAAGAAAATAACACCTTAAAAAGTAGACTAACTCAAATTGCAAAAGACACCCAAAAAGCCAATGAGGAGAATTCCTAAAAAAGTGGAATTTGCCAGATGGAAAAAGAATCTCAAAAGCTTGATGAGGAGAATTATTCCTTCAAAATTAGAGTGGAACAAATGGAAGCAAATGACTTTATGAGAAATCAAGGCACTATTAAACAGATCTAAACAAATGAAAAAATAGAAGACAATGTGAAATATCTCCTTGAAAAAACCACTGACCTGGAAAATAGATCCAGGAGAGCCAATTCAAAAATTATTGGACTATCTGAAATCCATGATCCAAAAAGAACCTAGAAACCATCCTTCAAGAAATTCTCAAGGAAAATTGCCCTGATATTTTAGAACCAGAGTGCAAATTAGAACTTGAAAGGATTCACCAATCACCTCTTGAAAAAGATCCCCAAAAGAAAACTCCTAGGACTGCCATAGCCAGGTTCCAGTATTCAAGATCAAGGAGAAAATATTACAAGCTGCCAAGAAGAAACAATTTGAATCCTGTGGAAACACAATCAGGATAACCCAGGATCTAGCAGCTGCTACATTAAGGGATCAAAGGGCCTGGAATATGATATTCTGGAGATCAAGGGAGCTAGGATTAAAACCAAGAATCACCTTCCCAGCAAAATTGAGTATAATGCTCCAGGGGAAAATATTGTCATTCAATGAGGTGGAGGACTTCCAAGAATTCTTGATGAAAAAACCAGAACTGAATAGAAAATATGACATTCAAATACAAGAGGCATGAGAAGGTAAACATGGAAAAGAATTCATAATGAATTTATCAAAGTTGAACTATTTACGTGCCAACATGGAAACATGATAATTATAACTTATGAAATTTTTCTCAGTTCAAGGATAGTTGAAGGTAATATAAATGTGTGTATATATATGTATATATATGCATACATACACATATGTCTATATATTAGGGTTTATATGTATATGAATACATATGTGAATATGTGTATATATGTGTACATAGACAGAGGGTGTAGGATCAATTGAATAGGATAGGATAATATTTTAAAAGGTGAAATTGAGGGATGGGAGAGGAATAGTATGAGAGGAGACAGGGAGAGACAGAATAAGGTTAATCCTCTCGTACAGAAGAGGCAAGGAATAATTGTTACAATGGAGAGAAAGAACAGGAAGGCAAAGGGGAATGGGTCAACCTTAGTCTCATTGAATTTGGCTTAGGGAAGGAATGACATACACTCTAAATTGGGTATCTTGGCTTACAGGAGAGTAGGGGGCAAGGGGGAAGGGGGGGAGAGGATGGAAGTGATGACAGGTTGGTGGGGGAGGGTTGTTAGAAGCACAGTTAGAATCACAGGGACAAAGTAGAGAACGGAACAAGTCCGGGTTGGACTAGGAAGGAGGGAAAGGTACTGGGGTAGGGAGATCCATCTTGCCCTACCAGAAAGTCAGAGAGGTGATGGGGAAGGATATAAGAGAGAGCTGATTGGGAGAGGGGGTACACAGTGGGATTGCTGTTTGAGGGGGTGGGGGAAAGAAAGGGAGAAAATGTGTAAATCAAAATCTCATGAAAATGAATAATGTAAACTAAAAATAAACAAAAGTATTTAAAAAATGTGGCCTTGAAAACAGGTGGAGACAGGGTTTAATATGGACCAGGCTTAACCCTCTCCCCAACAAAACAAAACAAAAACCTTTGATCAAATGAAAAACAAAATGAAAAATAAACAAAGGGTTTATTAGTCATTTTCTGAAAGAAAATCCTAATTGAAAATTCAGATTTGCATATCATTCTATTGATTTGGATTTTTTATCTAAACTGGTCAAAAGAGGGCAGAATGTGAGCCCATAGGTGCTCATAGGGAGAAATGTTTGTTATATAAAAACAAAACATCAGTAAAAGAAAGAAATTAAACATGCAGGGATGTTATTATAACCATTCAGAAAGAGTTCAAGTACAAAGAAATCAGAGTCAGGATCACCCCAAACAAGTTTGTATCCTTTAATGCCTAGAAAGTAGAGGAAATTTTAGAATATAATATTGCAAAAATCCAAGAAAATACTTACAATGAAGAATAATTTACCCTGAAAAGTTTAATGTAATCCTGTGGTGAGAAAAATGATCTTGAATAGAATAGAGAACTTTCAAGGATTCCTGATGAAAAGATTAGAGCAGAGTAAATCTTTGAAATGCAAACACAGGAGATAAGAGAAACCTAGAGAGATAAATACATCAGTAAATTGGAGAGGTTAAACCTTGGGAAATGTAGGTGATGCTTAAAACCAAAAGATTTCAATAAATTTACTTTTTCAAAGAATTGATAGGGAGCTACTGACAATTTTCTAGCAGAGGAAAGACATGATCTGATTTAGGTGTCTTAAAAATTATTTTGTCATTAATATGAAGGAAGAATTATAACAGGAAGAGAGCGAAGGTATAAAGTCTTGTAAGAAGTCTATCACAAATGTCCCTGTGGGTAGTAATAAGGTTCTGAACTAGAATGGTGTCATTATGAAGAGAGACAAGGAAACAGATGGAAAATATTATAGACCTGTAATGAACAGGACTTGGTAATTTGGTGGTTTATTGGATAGGGAAGTTTAGAAGAAAAAGGAGGAAGGAAATCTCAGAGTTATGAACATAGAAAACAGGGTGAATGATTTTGCCAGAGATGGATATAGTGACATTGGAATGAAGAGTAAGTTTTCAGAAGATGGTAATCCCAATTTTGGCCAAAATGATCTGAAGATGCCAGTGGGATATGTCCTGAAGGCTATTGAAGATAGGATCCTGTCACTTTAAAAGCCAGTGAGGCAGAGTGGAAGTCTGGAAACCTCTAGAGTCAGAGGTCAGAGGTTCAAATCTCATTTCTGACATTTACTGTCTATGTTGCCTCAGATAAGTAGCTTTGCTTTTGTAGGCTACATTATTTTAGTGAAAAATGAGAGTGCTGGATTAGATCAGTGAATTCTAAAACTTTTTATTGTCATGGACAATAGTCTGGTGAAGCTTGACCTCTTGTCAGAATAATTTTTAAATGCATAAAATAAAATATATAGGATCACAAATGGAACCAAATGATATTGACATGCAGTTATCAAAATATTATTTTAAATCTAAAAGCATGAACTTCAGATTTTAGGACCCCTATTAGATGATTTCTAGAGTTCCTTACAAGTCTACATTTTATGATTCCTCTATGAAGAGAGTTAAAGTTTGCATAAGCAAATTTGAAAGTCAAATTCAAATTCAAGGCAGTTGACTAAAGGTTAACCTCAGGAGAAAAAGTAGAGAAAGTAGAGGGGCAAGCAGAGAACCTTAGAAAACAGCCACTTAAGGCGTCAAGAAGAGAATAGATGCTAGTAAAAGAGAGAGTTGAGAAGTAGGAGAAGGATCAGAAAAGTATGTTAAAGGAGAATGCAGAATGGAGTGAGTCAACAGTGTTGAAAGCTTACAGAAATGTCAGGGGAGATGTAGTCTGAAAAAAAGTCATTTGGATTTGCTAATAAGTCATTGATGATTGCCAAAAGAAGCAGATTAATGAGGGCTAAAGTCCAATTAAAAAGAGTTGATTAGGCCGTGGGATCTGGAGGAACTACAATTGGTTGTAGGTAGTCAAGAGTTTCAACTGATTTTCATTGAAGGGGAGGAAAGGGATCAGACAGCAGTGAGATAGGCTAGAAGAGTCAAGGGATAGCTTTTTAGGACTAATGAGACCTGGGAACGTTTTTAGCTAGAAGAGGAAGCATAGGATTATAACTAGGAATCTCAGTATCTGAGGCAAATTCATCCTGGGGAACATTTCAGTGACATGTGTAAGCCCCAGAAGAGAGTCCAAATGTGAGTTTAGTCACACAGGGAGAGGAGCCACCCTCTCTTCTCTCCCTCCTCCCCTGACCTCTGCTGTCAAACCAATAACTTACTATGTGCTAGGCACTGGGTTAAGCTAAAATAAATACAAACAGAAAGACAATCCCCAACCTCAAGGAGTTTGCTCTCTAATGGGGGAAGAAAATACATTTAAAAAGTTGAAAAGAAGTTGGGGGAAAAGTACCCAAGTGAAGGCATGGTGGAGAAAATCAGAGAGTCAGGAGTGGAGACCAAGGAGGAATGAAGAAATGATTGGTGTGTGTGTATACTTTCTTAAAATGGAGGTTTGCAGAAGAACTGATCAGTCAGGGAAAGGGAATGAAATGAAGTGTACTTCCAAGGTGAGAAAGTCAGGGGTGGTGAATTGTCTTGATAAGGAGACTTTTGTGACATGGTGGAGACAGTCTGGAGAATCAGGAGAAGAGCCCAGAGAGATCTTGTAATTCCACTCTTTTACCCTTTCCAAGAGTCCATATTTCTTACCAAACCCCTGAGGGGATGAAGAGTAATAGAGGGCTACCAGATGTGGTGGCTAGTGGTCTCCATAGCTACTTTAGAGAGAAAGGATGCTCCTCTCCTTACTAATATTGATACTTGGGATGACACCCTGGATAACTTTCAGGGGGGAGGGGTTAGTGATAAGAAAGATTGAAGATGCATGAGAGGGATAGTCTATGACTAGAGGGAATGAGAGAAACAGTGAAGATGCTGATTAGATTTGAGTGATGAAAGAGGGGAACTGAGAGAATTCATATCAAATGGCCTCCATCTTCTCAGTAGCATAGGAGAATTCATCATCTATTATGAATTCAGGGTTGAGAGATGGAGTTGATGCCAAGAAGAGAAAAGAAAAGTATTGGAGCAGTCACTATGAGGAATGAGTAGGGCAGAGTAGAAGGATAGTCTAGCTGCAGAGAGAACCCAGTTGATGTTATAGACCATAGAGTATGTGCATTTGTGTAGGGGGGAGGGGCAGGATGGGTTCCACCCCTGATCAATTCATTTATTCCCAGACCAGTTTACAAAATTATAAAAAGGGGCAGGTAAGAGAGAAAATGAGGTGTTAAAGTTTTAATCTGTAGAGGTGTGCGAACATTTTGTTAATCCTTGAAGTTTAAATGAGTATTTATCTACTTTTTACACTTTATATACTATACCTTTATCAAGTATGAAGTTCTCCAGTAAAATTTGATGGAAGTGGAGAGGAGCTAAGGAAGGTTAAGTCATACCCCTGATATTCCTTTAAAAAGTAAGACACACTCTCTAAGGAGACAGGCCTGAGGAGTGTAACCAGTGGCAGAGAAGGAGAGAGCCATCCATAAAAGACTAGACCTTTGAAGGAAATAGCTCCAGCAAGAATCAGAGCCCAGAGATCTAGGGCAGGAGACAGTTCTAAGTAATATGAACTCTGTAAGTCAAGAAGAGACTC
This sequence comes from Pseudocheirus occidentalis, assembly GCA_028646575.1. Lineage (NCBI taxonomy): Eukaryota > Metazoa > Chordata > Mammalia > Diprotodontia > Pseudocheiridae > Pseudocheirus > Pseudocheirus occidentalis. The sequence continues at coordinate 7,395 of JAQQSW010004885.1, read as the reverse complement.
AGTCTATGAGTGTGAATTGGGGTGGGAAAAGTAGAAAGTTCCCAGAGTACCCGGAGGGGATGCTACAGTATTAGGAATTTGCAGTGGGTGGAATCAGTCCCTCTCCATATTCTCCTCAATGATGCTAAGTAGTCCTGGAGCAAGAACCAACAAAAGAAGGTAGGTTTGCCTTCACATTTAAGCTCCTTCAAATAGATGATCTCTCTGTTATTAAAACATGAGAACCTACCATATTGATTCTGGAGCCTAAATTGGTGCAAATGGGTGGGAAGCAGACCTTCCTCTGGGGCTTACACGGTACCTTTGTTCTACTTTTCTCCCTCCCTAAAAAAAGGCTGAGTTCACCGTCTGAGACTATCGGTAGGATCACTGATACTTAAGAACCTACCTGGAGATTTTTTTCTGTGCTACTTAGGACAGTGTTGCCATCAACAGCTGCAGGGAACAGACTAGACACAACTCTGTGGACAGAAGAATGATTCTTCCAATCCTTCCCAGGACCAGTCGTTGCCTCACAACAAACTAGTTATTTTCCCAGCTAACTTTTCTAGAGGGGATCATAGAATCAGAGAATCTAAAAATCACAGAAACTCGGTACTGAAAAATCTTAGGATCATAGAATCTTAGAATCACCTAATCTTGCAACAGGGAGAGAATTTGGAGGTCATTTAGTTCAACCCTTCCCCTCCTCAACACCATGTGGGATTTGTTCCAGTGGTTTCTTTGAGAAGAGTATAACTTAAGTGACTCACCCAAGGTCATACTGCAAGATAGAGAAACAGATGCTTCTTTGTATTTACTATGTTTTAGCTTAATTGAATTGCAGCTACATTGAATAGCTTACAAAACATTATCCATACCACCCTCTTGTTTGGGGAAGATCTAGGTGGTACAAATGAAATCTCACATAATTCTCACTTTGCAGATAAGAAGAACTAATATTTATATGAACTTACTATGTACCAAACACTGTGTTAAATGCTTTGCAAACATCTCCTTTGATCCCCACAACAACCTTGGGAGGTGGGTGCTGTTATTATCCTTATTTTATGGAAAACTCATGCAAGGCAAGCACTCCCACAGAGGTCAGAAGAAGCAACACAAGATCAGTGTCAAGGTCTCTCTGAAGAACTGTGGATTCAACTGAGAGACATGGAGGACACTAGCAAAGAACTATCCAGCAGAGTGTGCCCATATCAAAGAAGATGCCATACTCTATGAGCAAAGCAGAATTGTCGTAGCTCAAAGAAAATAGGAAATGCACAAGTTTCAAGACATAACCACTCCAAATGTTCATGTGGATTATTTGTGATTGACTTGTGGTAGAGACTTCCATGCTGTTCTGATCAGTCACAGTTGGGCACACTGTGCCTTGACCCCAACATAGTGATGTTATTTTGGTCCTTTTCAAGAATAAAGGATAACCACCAACAACAGATGAGGAAACTGAGGCTAACAGGGTTAAATGACTTGCCAAGAGTCACACATCTAGTAAGTATCTGAAGCTGGATAAGAATTCAGGTCCTCTGTGCCTGGTGCTCTATCTACTATGCCACCAGCTACCTCCATGAGGGGAAAGGAAGGTGAAGGAGGTTACATCACTGTCTACATGCAGCACTGATGTCAAGTGCGGTACCTTTTCTAGTCTGTCACAGAGAAAGTCTCCTAAATCTTGGTCCAGAGACCAGAGGTCATCTGGGTGTAACTCTAGTACTATGGAAGCAAGTTTTTAATTCTTTTTAGGTAGAAGCTCTACCCACTTCCATGTTTTAAGTCCTGTCTGTCCTCACCTCTCAATACTGTTTCATAGGACTGTAAGATCAGAAATCTAGACCTGGAAGGGACCTTAGAGACCATTTTATAGGGAATAAACTGAAGCCTAAGAGAAGTGACTTGTCCAAGATCATGTAGGCAGTAACTGAATGTGGGTTTGATTCAGATCCAAGAACTCCAACTTCAGTGTCCTTATTATGATGCACTCTGAACCCTAACTCTTTAGATTACTGACTTCTAAAAGAAGGGAGGTTCATTGGTATAGAGGCAGCTCAGTTTTACAGTGGATAGAGCACTGACTTTGGCATCAGGAAAACTCATATTCATGAGTTCCTACCTGACCTCATATACTTACCAGCTCTGTACACAGGGCAAATCACTTATCTGTCAGTTTCTTCATCTGTCAAATGAGCTGGAGAAGGAAATGACAAAACATGTATGTAATGCCCAGTATTTTGCCAAGAAAACCCCAAATGGAGGTTTCAGTCATACATGATTGAAAAATGGTTAACAACAAAATCATTGACAAACTAAGTAACAAGTAGGAAGGGTCTTGAACAGTCAGAGATCTATTAGATTGGCAGAGAGTTGGAGCAGAAGGGCTTTTCAATGACATCCTCTGGGCCCAGCATCTCTATTTGTGCAAGTGGACATTGCTGAGCCCAGCCAAGAGCTGATCCAAAATATCCCCTCAAATCTGGCTCCCCACATCAGCCTCCATTATCACATTTTCCTAGCTTTTATTAAATAGATTGTATCAGAGGACAGCGCTACATGGCTGAAGGCCTGGATTCAGGAGTCTGCACTGACATTTATTAGCTGTATGATCTCAAACCATTCATTTCCTTTCCTTTTTCTTATTAGTAACCTGAGGATGCTGTGCTGAGGGATCTTCCAGCTCCAATATTCTCTGCTCTAACATCCTTTTGAAAACCTCTACTGAAAAGAACAGCTCTCCCTTGGGGACGTGTTTCCTTATTTAGTTAAAGGCCCATCTAGTTGGAAAGTTCTTCTTGTCATCCACCTGATTGTAATAAGTAACATTTCAGCCAGCATTTGGGAAAACTTTGGAGGAGGAGGAGATGTGCAGCAAGCCTATAGATTGAGCAGCGATCTGGGTTTTTAAATTCTAAACTTAGTAACCACCAACAGAAGCAAACATTCAAATAAATAAATAAAATGAGATCATAAATAAACTGCAAATTACCATGTTGTAGAGGTGACAAAATCCTGGATTTGGAGGCAGAAGATGCAATCACACAGTCTCAGGCTTGGAAGGGACCTAGGAGATCAGAGAATTCACACAAATGAACCAGAATCTATGAGTTTAGATCCCAGCTCTATAACATGCTATTTATGTGGAAAGTCACTTTCCCTCTCTAGACCTCAGTTCCCTTAAATGTAAAATTACACAATTGTCCCTGTGTTGGGCTGGGCCTGACCCAGGTTGGTCCTCTGGTGGTTCATATCTGGTACTGGAACTAAATGAGACATTTGTGGGTCATTTAACAGTTAATAGGAGGGGCTTCACTTGGCCATAGAGCACAAAGGATACTAAACAAAGGTTTAGCACTTCACTCAAGCAGACCCAGCCTCCCTCATTTCCTTATAGAAAGTTGTTAGTCAGTAGGGTAGAGGAAGGTGACTGACTTTAGGAAAAGTGCCAAGTCTGAAGGGTCACTAGTCCATGTGGGCCTTTTTATGCTCCTAGGTGACCAGTAAGCTGAATCAACAGCTATTTGGTTGGAGCCTTAGTACCTTGGGCCACTTCAGTCTTGGGGATGACTTGTGGCCTTTCGGGAGAACTAACCTAATCTTAATTATGGGCAACTAGTTGTTACAGTGTATAGAGTATTGGTCTTGAAATAAGGATGACTCATCTTCCTGACTTCAAATCTGACCAGACACTTGCTAGCTATGTGACCCTAGACAAGTCACCTAACCCTATTTGCCTCAGTTTCCTCATCTGTAAAATTAGCTGGAGAAGGAAATGGCAAGTATCTCTTCCAAGAAAACCCCAAATGGGGTCATGAAGGGTCAGACATGACTAAAACAATTGCACAAAAAAAGTACTGGGTAATGGTGGAGGAGGAGAAATCTGGTAGATACTGATCCTATTACAATTCATAACCACCGTCATCCCCACTCATCTCCCTTACTCTCATCATCATTGTCCTATTTACATTCATCTTCCTTATCCTTATCTCTGTCATCATAGGAACATTTGAGCACAGAATTAATGCAGGAGTAGACCTCAGAGGTCACCTAGTCCAACCCATCCCAAAATCATCTTATAGAAGCTTGGCTCAGAGAGATTAGGTTAGGATTCTAACTCAGGTTCTCCAAATTAAGAGTCAGAGCTACCTGACTACCGTGCTATCTCCATTCTTCTCCTCCTAATCATCATCACCATCATCTCCTCCCATCTCCAATCATAGTGTTACAGAAGAACATTTGGCATTCCCAATGGCTCCCTAAAGCCCAAGGGTTTATCTTTCCTTGGGACCAAAGCTTCCTTTGGTTATAAGTGGTTCCTGAAATGGCTGAAATTCATCTCCAGGTTTAAGATGGGAGTGAGGTGGGGGTGAGAATCTTTTCAGTATCAGTCCAATGAACTTAAACTCTGTGCTATAATCTTTAGAACCCAAAACCTTTCCTGTGCTCTCAGAAGCATTGGAGGGTTCATATTGTTTACAGATCAAGAACACAAAAAGGATCACAGAGACTGTCTAATTTGGGATGGGGAACCAGAAGCCTCTAGGTCTTCAAATATGGCCCCTTTGAATGAATACAAATTTCACAGAAGAAATCTCCTTAATTTGGTGGGGTAAAAGTTGGGCTCAGTCAAAAGATCTCACCTGAGTACCTAGAAGACCACATGTGGCCTCAAGGCCACAGGTTGCCCACCACTGATATAGTACAACCTCTCACTTTACAAAAAAAGAAATTGAGTTCTAGGAAAGCAAAAATACTTGTCCAAGATTACACAGGTAACAGTGTTAGAGGTGAGATTTCAATCAATTAACATTTATTAAATACCTACTATGTGCTAAGTACTGTGCTATAGAGTCATGTGACTTGAGCCAGCATGGCACACTTTTGAACAGGAAGACACCTCTGAGAATCACAATGTCTATTCTTCACCCATCTGTATACCAGCCCATAGGAGGATCTGAGAATTCACTGTTTTCTGTCCAAGAGATGAAGGAAGTGGGGGGTTAGGTAGCTTGGTGGTGTGTGAGATGAAAAAGTTCAGAGTCTGAATGTGAGGTCAGAAAAGGTCTTTATTCTTTCTCATGAGAAAAAACTCTGCCCTGCCACTCAAATGGCATCTTCCAGGGAGAGAGCAACAGGGAGAAGCAAGCCAATGGTTACATAATCTTCTAATGAAGAAACCCAACCCCCTAACTGGCCTTCACTCTCATTGGTAGGGAGGCCAGCCCACAACGCTAGCTCAGGAATTTATCTCTGAGACAAAGGATCCGGAAACATGTGGGTGTCCAATGCAAGTCAAGGAAAGCAGTTTTATCCTTATTTGGCATATCTTGTGCTGAGGTGGCACAGGGAAGGGTCTCCATTGCTTTAAGTCCCAGATTCCTGTAAGGTCAGGTGATCTCTAAACTTAGGCCTAGTGGATGCTGAAGCCACTCTAGATTTGATTTTTCAGAATGGAGAAACTTCACTGCAATTTATCCCTCACAGTGGGATGGGAGTGGGAGCTTTGGAGTCAAAGGACCCAGATTAGACCAAACTCTGTCATTTACTACCTGAGTAATCTTTGCTAATCATTCCTTCTCTGAACTTCAATTTTCTTTGCTATAAAATAAGATTGGCTTAAATGATCTCCAGGGTCCCTTTTACTTCTCAGGCTTAAGAAGTCTCTGGATGGGATGTACACATTGGGAACACTTACTGTTTGCGAAGTATGGCCCTTTGGGGCCATCTCTGAGCCTTGTTCTCTATAGCCTGGCCTCCTCCTCTAGCCAGAAATTGGACTCTAGCCCCTGAGGCTTTGAATAATCAGCTTTCACCTTATTATATTGATTCCTTGGCCCACTATGAATTGCCCAGTCATCCCCAAGCTAGGATGCTTCTCTCTATCCCCCTGTCCCCACAATCCTAACTCCAACTCCCAGTTCTGTGTCGTTTTCCCTTTGAGGGCACGAACTGTCTTGTTTGCTTGTTGATGCATCCCCAGAGCTTAGAACAGTACCTTAGTGAAGGCCTCTCATTACTTCATTCATTCTAGGTACTTTAAGAGTACTACAGTTACCCAGTCCTCTTGGCTCCTGTTCCAAATAAGACCCTGCTGGGGGCGGAGCCAAGATGGCAGTGTAGAAGCAGTGAGGTTCCGCAGCTCCCACACAACCACCCTAAACACCCATAAAATATGATCCCAGACAAAGTCTAGGACTCTCAGACTCACAAAAATAAAGAAAAAACATCTCTCACTGAAGGCAGCTCGGCAGCAAGGGCTCATCCGGTGGGCTAGGAGCCAAAGCCGGCCCAGCCTGAAGCCAAGACCATGGCCAGGCCCAGGGTGATGGGAAGGAGCCAAGCTGAGCCGAGTCTAGCCACACTGCAGCCAGTCTTCAGGAGAGAAGATCTACAGCCTCCAGAAATTCCACATCTACCAAGGCATGAAAAACAGGGATTGGAGAGGGGCTGCTTGGCAGGAGGGGCTCATCCAGCAGGCAGGCTGGGAGCTGAGACCAGCCCAGCCCAAAACCGAAATGTGACCAGGCCTGGCCCCAGGGTGGTCAGTAGTTGCTGAGCCTCCCAAGCCACAGTGTGAATCTACTTCAGTGAAGAACTACTTACTGCACCTGAGGGAATCTGCACATCCAGCAAACCAGGATTAGAGACGGTCAGTGAAAGTGAAACTTTGAAACTTAATTTGGGGGAGGAAAAGCAGTTTGGCCAATCTGCCTCCAGGGCAAGGAAGCAGTGGGGGAAGGGCAGGAACTGCTGTAACCAGCAGCAGCCCCCACTGGACTGCTTCAGAGCTCTGGCCTGAAGACTCCGCAGGCCCTGAATCGATTGATCAGGGCCAAGTGCTCTTGCATTGAGCAGCCTGGATCTGGATCATGGTCTTGGGTGGTGGTCCTGGAGTGAACTTTCAGCAAGCCAAAGCTGGGGGGACTTGCAACAAACCCCTCATAGCTCCAGCAGCTGCGGAAACCCCAGTGATTTGGAACAAAGCTTTCCCCCCTGGAAGCAGAGTTTCACAGAGCTAAAAAAACCAATCAATTGATTGACTGGCCAACATGAGGAATAGGAAGCAAAATAAGAACAGCAATAAAACTCTTGAATCCTTTTTTGGAGACAAAAAGGATCAAAGCATGGAATGGGAGGAAGACAACCCAGTCAGAACTCCCACACCAAATGCTTCCAAGACACTTGAAGAATTCCTAGCAGCTATAGATCAGCTGAAAAAAAGATTTTGAAAAACAAATAAGAGAAGTGGAGGAAAAATTCAGAAGAGAAATGAGAATGATGCAAGAAAATCATGAAAAGAGAGTCAACAACCTGACTGAAGAAAACAACACTTTAAAAAACAGATTAACTCAAATGGCAAAAGAGGCCCAGAAAGCCAATGAGGAGAAGAATGCTTTAAAAGGT
>JAQQSW010004884.1:0-14334 GCA_028646575.1 Pseudocheirus occidentalis | reverse complement strand
ATAGCCACCACTCTGACACCCGCCGAGCAAGCTCATAATAAATACCATATTTCAGCTCGGTCTCTACGACATCTCTATGGTCTTACCAAAGAATAGGCCCGACAAATTGTGAAGCGGTGCCCAAATTGTGCCCCGTTCCGCCCTTCGCCCAAAAATATCTCTTTTAATCCCCGCGGAGAGGTGCCTAATGAATTGTGGCAGATGGATATTACTCATGTAGGATCCACAGTTGTCCACCTCTCCGTCGATACCTACTCCTTTTTTGTTATGGCCTCCGTTCAGACTGGCGAGACCTCCCGCGCGGCCATAACCCACCTTTACACCCAATTCTCTGCTTTTGGTGTTCCACAGGGCCTTAAAACAGATAATGGCCCTGCCTGTATATCCACCGCTTTTCAACAGTTTTGCTGAGAGTTTTCCATACGCCATGTTACGGGTATCCCCTACAATCCCACTGGGCAGGCTATCATTGAACGTGCCAATCGCTACTTGAAGACTACCCTTTATAAACAAAAAAGGGGAGTCTGTCGGAGCGTCACGCGAAACGAGCTAGCTCAAGCAGTTTTCACTATGAACTTTTTGCATTTTCAAGATGATGGCACTTCAGCAGCCAAGCGTTTCTTGGGCGGCTTAGATGATCCAGATAGCCACACGGCCCACGACAAGATTAGCCTACCCCCACCAACTACCTTTCTACCCGGAACCAGGGTTTACTGGAAAGACCCGCATGGTACGTGGCTTGCGCCTGGTATAGTACAGTGCAGGAAACAGGGTTACCTCTCCATTAGACCAGAAGAGGAAACCTAGGAGTTCTGGGTGCCACTCCGACGGGTGAGAGAGGTTTCCCCCGAAGTGGGTAAGGTTCTTCTTTCTTTTGCAGATCGAGGCTGACCACGATGTGGGCCCTGTGGATCGCGAGTTTCCTATGGGGAGTGATGGCGGAGCCACGATGGGTAATCCTGACGGCGTTCCCAAGACCGATGCTGGTGTCATATGGTTGTTAGGGGCGGCGCTAGAGGGCGGGTACTGTCATGGAGCGATAGGAGAGGCGGCAATTGAGGGAGGAGCTAAGGGGATAAAAGGGAAGGGACACGGAAGGGTTCTCTCTCTCTGTCCGGATGTGAAGAATAAAGGTTGACTCCCATCTCCGGTGCTCTGTCTGGTTTGTTCTCCCATCCCCCAGCTCGGACAGGAGCCAGAGACGTATGAAGACCCTGGATAAGGGTAAGTAGAGGGCGGTGGTCGGGGTAGGAGACCCCAACACTTAGTCAATGGAGTTTGGCAATATTATTCACTTTGATAGCTTCAATTATCACCTTGAATGAAAATGACTCCTAAATCTGTATCACCAGCTCTCCTTTTGAGTTACAGTGTATTTTCATATCCTATTGTCTGAGTCCACCTGGATGCCTTTTTCTCTTTATGAAGTCAGCACAGGTTAAACTGAATTCATCATATCTCCTCCTCCTCTTCCAAAACTTACACTGTCTTCTAATTTCTACTGAAGACACCACTATATTCCCCAACACCCAATCATTTTTTTCTTACCTCTCCCTCAGTGCCACACAACCAATCATTTTCTCAGTCTATTATAAATTTGAAATCTCTCACACATGTGTGCCTTTATTTATGTTTCCACTGTTACCATAGTACTTTAGACCCTCAGTTCTTCTAACTTGAAATTTTATATTAACCTTCTAACTAATTTCGCTTTCAGTACTCAACTCTCACTGCACATACTGTGGTAGCCTGTGACTATGGCTAATCTTCCTAAGGTACAAGATTTTAGTAGATTAATACCCTTAACAAAAAGCAAACAAACAAATGAAACAAAACAAAGCAAAACTTGACATTTAAATAGCAATCAAACTACCTCAAAAATCTAACTGTATCAGATCCAGTCATAAATGCAGTGGTAACTGAAGCTTAGTCAAAGGGTGCTGAATGTAAAGAGTGCTGATTACATGTACAACCTTATATTCGAATACAAGATAGTTTAGGATCTAGTTAGCAAGTGATAAAATAGAAAGAGATGAATTGAGCACCCCCCACACACATTTTTATATTCTACTTGCCTCATGCAATAGACTCACCATTAGCAACCCCTCACTGGTATCTTAGGGTCTGTCTCCTCCTCCTGGGTAGTGCCTTACATACCCTTACTCAAACGAACTTAATTTTTCCTTGTTTCAAACACAAAGCAATATAACTCTGAGTTTATTTTTCTAATCTTATCACATACCATTTAAGTTAACAGCTTGTATTCTAGCCAAAGGATCTATAACCATCCTCCAAACTCGTCCTTCCTTGTCTCTTCTCAAGGTATATTGTTCTCCATGTCTAGAATATTTCTCCTCACAGATCCACTTGGTGAAAATTTACCTTTTTCTCGAGACCCAATCAAGAGTCCTCTCCCTCACAAACCTTTCCTCTGATATATCCTTTGAGTAGAATTAGATCCTTGAGGGCATATAGGGTATCTTTTTTTCTCCTTTGTATACTCAGCACCAAATAACTGGTACTCTTTTAGGCACTTGAAATGCTAGTTGATAATCAGCTGGACCACTTATTAGTAATATCACTTTTCTTGAATTTCTCATATCACAGTGTTTGGAGCTTTCTTAAGGACTTAGAAGATATAGTACACTATTTTACTGTTTTGTTGTCATCTGTCTACCACATAATGCACCTCTTTCTCTTGTTTCATCTGTATCTCTTGAATACCATTATACTATGGCTATTAACCATAGCAAATACTTGAGAATATTTGCTGAAATGTATTTTTATTGAGTTGACTACAACTACGAAAGAGGGTTATGTGGGAAAAGTTCAGACTTTTCAGCTGAGCCTGTTTCCCTCCCTCATGAGTTTTCAGCTTTATCTCTGTCCCATCTAAAGCCACAGTTTCTGAGATTTTAAACTAGAAAGTATGTTACCACCATCTTCTACTCTAATGCAGGGCTTCATAAACTTTTTTTCCACTCATGACCCCTTCTGAGTGCCTCTCTAACCATGTGGATTGGACATGGTTATGGAACAGGGAATGGACACTGATCCCTTTCCCTTTTCCTTTTGGCTTATGTGAAAGGTTTCTTTTCCCATTTGTGCCCACATTGCCTTTAGACAAATCTTATAATGGTTAGATTATTCCAGAATATTTAGACAAAGTTTATGTTTATTATGAACATTCAGCCAAGAAAAGTTTGGCATTGTCCACAATGAATTTTTATCAAAATATGCTGAGATATTAAAACAAAAACAGAAAAGTATAATAACAGAAGTGTTTACCAAGCACAAATTTCTTGTCCTCATGCCTAGCCACAGATTGGCTAGGCTTCACAGTGAAGCTTTGGGAGTGAATATTTAATGACATATATCATTAAATATTCAAGAATGGCAATGTAAATGCCATGTCAGTTATCTGCATCTTTCCAAAAAATGCTGGCACTTTTAATGCTGCAAAGTCATATATTAAATGTGTCTGGGTTTTTCTGTATGCTTCCTCCACCTATCCCTAACACTGCCACTCCCCCCCCACCCTTCACCCCCCCCCCACAGACATAGGATTGAAACCTCTTTCAGTGAACTGGCATACAGTGAATGTCTCAACTGACAAGTAAACTTCCTTTTTGCAAATTCTTTTTATTCTTTGTCACTGATGCCTTCCCCTTTATACCAAAGAACATTGATTCTGTACCATGGCTCTCTGTTCCTTGCACCTTATGGAATCTCCAGCCCACAGTTAGCAGTGAATTGATTGAACTTGGAGCATATGTTCTCTTACCAAGTCTTAGTCTGTGTGGGAGTTCCTGATCACATTGATATATCTCCGGATGTAATGAAAGGGGGAAGAAATGGAATAGTACATGCAAAAATATAAATTCTTTCCTAATTCAAATTAGTACGTGCCATTGTAGACTCTCCCATATGTACCCAGCAAGCAGTTACTGGGAGTTTAAAACAGAAGGGTTTTGTACTAGAAGTTATATCCTAGTCCTTATGGCCAAGAAATATAGTATAATGGAAAGAGATGTGGACTTAAAAGTCAGAAGTTCTTTATCTGAATGCTTACAAATGTTCAGGTCATTTAAACCCCCCTGATCTTCAGTTTCTACATGTGTAAAATGAGGGTGACAGGAATTCTTATAGCACCTAACTCCCAGAGCTACTATGAGTAATAAATGGGATAACATATAGAAATTACCTTGAAACTGTAACATATCATAAAAATATTAGCTCATCTTTTTTAGAACAATTCTGTGATTTCAACAATGTTATGTGCTCCCAGGGAAATAAATCCCTTCATCAGTCCAATATGGCAGGTACTGTTCTGCATGTTATAGTCTTAGAAATTTGCTTGGGGACCCTGACCAGAGTCACATAGAGAGTATATGTCAGAGGCAAGACCATAACTCCAAGGCCAGTTCTCCATCCATCGCATTATGGGCAAATATAAACGTGAATCTGAAAGATATGTACAAGTAAAAAATAATCACTTCAATTTATTAGAGATAAGCTTGTTTTCCCATTGAAACATTATTTATTCCTCTACTCTATAACAATATACATGTTGACTTTCACATACCATCAAGACTGTTTACTAATTTAAAAAATAGTTATTGAGCTGTTATTGAAGAAATATTTATTGAGCAACATATCTGCAAGTCCTTGCATATGAATATTCTTCTCAAGTGGTCACACTTCTAGCTTTATATTTAACTTTACATCTGTCTTTCTTTCCATTCATGCCAACATGCTTTTGGACTACATTCACTATAGTAGAATATTCTGGAAGTTATAGATGAAGTTGAAGTTTATTTGAAAACATATGTGAGTTCTAAAAAGTTCTTTCATTCTCAGTTTTTAAAATATCCTTTAAAAGATTCTTGTGCTACTTTTGAGAAACTGAAAAACAATAAAAGGAAGATAAATAAGTATTAACCTCTCTTTTAGAGAAAAAATAGCAATATCTTTATTGAAATAGAGAGTGTAATATTCCACTTTTTTTCCATTGGCAGAAAAGAAATGAACAATTTTCAAAAAAAAAGGTCATTTAATTCCAGTTCAATAAAAATCTATTTAGCACATAATGTGTGGAAGGACTTTTTTTTTCAAAAAGTAATTTGAGGTCACTAAAAGAACCTTATAATTTCCCGGACAATCCAGCTTGTTTCCTCTCCATTCATTGTTCAAACACAGTGTCTTGGCCAAGATCTACATACTAATAATAATATCCGTTTTCCAATTACGCTGAACATTATAGTCTGCATGATAAGTATTCTTTGTGCATATGGTCTTTTTTCTGTGGATGGCTAGGTCAAACTCATTTGAGTGATCTGATATCTCTTCCAGGAAGGTTTGAAGTACCACAAGGCTTCATCCACAAATAGGATCTGGGACTTTTCTAAACCTCACCACCTATACACCAATCATTGCTTTAATTCTCCTCATCTCAGTCCCATTAGAATCTTGGATTCTAATCCTCAGTTCACTGTAAGTTGAATTTTTACTTTATGTTCCTCAAAATAACATGCCTCTTCCTGTCCAACATTTCTAATCCATGCCACCACATAAATAAATATCCCTACATCACCCCTGCCAGCTCCCACTTCTGTTGTGTCTTTACTTATTAGAATATAATGGAAGAGACTCTCTTGATTTTTATGCATATATCCCCAGTGCTAGCATAGGCCCTGAAATGTAGTAAGTAACTTAATAAATGCTTTATCATCCTCAATATTTTCATAATCATTTTTTGGGAATCCCTTGAATTTTACCTGAAGGGATTCAGGTTCCAAATTAAACACTGAGTAAATATTTTCAGACTATAATTGTGCTAATACATTTACTGAAGTTTATCAAAGGTTTCAGGGAGGATACATGGTTACAAACTCTACCAACAACTGCTGTAATCAGTGGATCATAATTAATTTTTATCAGGGAATTTCCCATGACTCTCTCTCTTCCCTTCACAGGAAGGATCCAACTAGGTCTCAAAGCTATGTTGAACTTAATTTTGTCAGGTCCAAATAAAAATGATTTCCCTCCCTGCAATTGTCTTGATTCTCAAAGATGAATGCTGTATGGTAGAGGGGAGTGGGAGAAGGGACCTCAGGCAGTTGTCAAAATAGAGTTTTACATGACTTGATGAAAGTCTCTATAATCTTTCTCTTTTGTTTTATGGTATTGTTCTCTGGATTTGCTCCTTTCCATCTTGTTATCCTTCAGTCCCCTAATTAAGTTGCTACTATGCCAACAAACTTTTGATTGCTTTCTCGTTCTAGAACATAGAAAACTGTCTGGTATTCCACTTCCTCCTCCAGACCACACCCTCTAACCGTAGGTCTCTCTCAGGGTTTGGTCCTGGACCTCTACTCTTCTCCCTTTCAATTGCTTCACTTAGTCATCTTGGTCATCAGCTCCTATGAATTTAATTACTATCCTGATTCAGCTGATTCTCAAATCTACTTTTCCTGTCCCAATATCTCTGCTGTCCTCCATTCTCATATCTCCTATTGACTTTCAGATGTGTCAGATTGGATGACCGGTAGACATCTTAAACTCAGAAAGTTCATAAATTAGTATCTTTCCCATCAAACCCTCCTCTCTCCTAATTTCCCTATTACTATAGAGAGCAAAACCATTTCCCATTGTCAAACTAGGACTTATTATAGTTTCTTCACTACCTCTCACCCTTCAACATCCAAGCTGGTGCCAAGGATTACTGATTTCACCTTTGCAATATCTCTAGAGTATGCCCCCTTGAGAAAAAGGTGGCATCCTCTGATTCTGTGTCTACTCTAGTGAAGACTCTCATCACTTCATGCCTCAATTATGGGAAAAAGTCTTGATAGATCTGCCTTACTCAAGTCTCTTCCTGCTCTAATCTATTCTTCATTCAGTCACTACATTGATTTTCCTAAAGCATAGGTTTGATATATCTCTTATTATGGTTATCCCTATCCCATCCCTACCTTGTCAATAAATTCCATTAACATCCTATTCCCTCTAGAAGCAAATACAAAATATATTTTCTTTTTTTCATAGTCCTTCACAATCTTGCCCCCTCCTACCTTTCCAGTCTTCTTATACCTTCTTCCCAACAAATATAATTTGATCCAATGACACTGGTCTCCTGGCTATTTCAGGAATCCCACCTCTGCTCTAGGTAGTTTCTCCTGCTTTTTCTCACTATGAATTATTTCCCTCCTCCACTCAGGGACTACTGACCCACCTGGTTTCCTTTACCTGTAGGTAAGTATTATATATTCTACATGTGGGGGTACAGAAAGAATAAAAAAAATCATCTAACATTTTTGTAATTTAATGAGTAGGAAAATGAAATTCAGAATCAATTAGAAAGGGATAAAAATAAGGAAAATAAACTAAATGAACACATCTTAGGAAAGAGCACTGCAAAAATATGTTATGCTAAATGTTTGGAGGAGAAAAATGCATGATTTTCAAACCACACACATCTGAATGAGAAGAGGGGAAAATTCAATAGGCAGTGGTAAAAAATAAATAGAGTCAAAGAATTTGGATTAAAACGAGTAAATGAAAGTAGAGGATGCAATGTGACTGTGTAAATAGCATCAACTTAGGGTAAGCAAACTTACCACAGAGACAAAAATGCTGATTTAAAAAAATGAGGAAATAAAAATAGAAAAGATATCGTAGAAGATATATTTTAAAAATAGGGGAAAAGATCATTGATGAACTGAATGTGAAATTTCAAAATAACTAAACAATTATCAAATTAACAAGCTCAAAGCAAGAGTATAAGAGATCTTGTACATTAGAGAACTAGAAAAAAAATAAAATTTAGAAAATCCATAAAGATGAGTTTTTTGAAATTCAAAGCTGGTTCTTTGACAAAACTAATAAAAATAACAAAGCTTATTTAACTTGGTGAGAGGCAGGAAGAAGGAGGAATGGAAAAAGAGAAAAAAAGGCAGCTATCAAAATAGCCAAATAAAAAAATTAAGAAGATAAATTCTCAAAAGATATTCATTTTAAAAGATGGGTAATCCATTTTACCCAATTATATTAATAAGTGAAAAGTCAGTCTGACTGCTGGTGTCTCTGATTAGTGTTCTTCACATAGATGAGATTACCAAGTCAAATAGTGGAGAGGGAAGAGAAGAGGGCTAAAGACAGAGCTCTATGGTGAGTGGGCATGATCTTCCAGATCAGTGGTTCTCAACCTTCCTAATGTCATGGCCCTTTAATACAGTTCCTCATGTTCTGGTGACCCCCAACCAAAAGATTATTTTCATTGCTACTTCATAACTGTAATTTTGCTACTGTTATGAATAGTAATGTAAATATCTGAAATACAGGATGTATTTTCATTGTTACATATTGAACATAATCCACAGGTGGAGAACCACTGTTCCAGATGGAGATCCACTAAAGGAGACTGAGAAGGAACAATAAGAAAGGAAGGAGAAAAACCAGGAAGATTAGGGCCAATAATACCTAGAGATACTAGAGTATGAAGGAGAAGAGGGCAGTTCACAGTGTTAAAGGCTACAGAGAAGTCAAAAGGAATGAGGATTGAAAAAATCCATTACATTTGGTAATTAAAAGATCATATTGTTAGTAAGTGTGGAGAGGTCTAAAGTTAGACTATATTAAGATAGTGAAAAGACAGGGATTAGAAGCACTTGTCACATATAGATGTTCTTATCAAGCAGCTGAAACATAAAATGGAGAGAAATGTGGAGTGATAACTGGCAGGAATATGTGGGATAGCTAAGGATTTTTTTGAAGATGTGAAAATATAGGCATGTTTAAAAGCAGTAAGGGAGCTAACAGTACACAAGAAAATGTTAAAAGTAAATCAGATATAAGAATAAGAAGGGAGAACACAATGTAGTGGGGAAGACAGGATGGAATAAGATCACTTGCACATTTATAGGGTCTTGCTTTAGCAAGGAGAAAGGTCACCTCTTTATGTGAGATAGGAGTGAAGGTGGAGATAGTGATAGAAGGCATCTGAGAGATATGAGTTGAGGGAGAGGGGAGAAGAGGAAGCTCTTAGAGAATAAATTCAAGTTTTTCAGTGAAATATGAGGCAAAGCGATTAGCTAAGAGGGTGGAGGGAGGGTGAGGTTTGAAGAAGTAATGAAAAGGTTTTAAAAAGTCACTGAGGTCATTTGGATACTCAATCATTCAGGAAGCATTTACCTTGTTAGAGTGAGGGCCCTATTTAGATTGTATAACATAATATAACATAACATAACATAACATAACATAAGGCATAACACATAACATAACATAACATAATGCATAATACAGAGCATGACATGACACAACATGACACGACACAACATGACATGGCATGACATGCATAACACAAATTATTAATGGATCCAGTCAGCACTGAATTGGAAATTTTCAAGTCTCAAGTCTCAAGTCTCTTTCAGAAGGAAATGAGTAGGAATTAAAGCAATGTTTGCTGTGAGTAATCCAAGACCAAGGCTTGGCAGGGAAAGACTGGTGATGAGATAAAGGGGTAAGGGATTCAAGAGAAGACAGTGTGGATTTAACTGGTTCACTAAGATACCATAATAGGAAAGGAAGTAGAATGTAGCAAATACAGGAGTGATGATCTAGGAAAGAAGTGGTAAAGAGTCTAGCGTTGGCAGTGATGATAAGAATAGAGTCTCCAGTTGCAAGGCAGATGGGGAGGTGGAATGACAACAGATTGTGATCAAATAAGGGGACTTTCAGAGTTCATAAACATGAAGTGTTTTATGATGGCAAGAGAGTATGAACATTTCTATGTGTAGATAGTATTGGGAAGACAGTTGGCAGGTTAAGCAAAGTGAACAAGTTCAAAAACTGGAAAGAACTCAACATATCCAAAAATGAACTCATAATTTTTCTTCCCCAAGTCCTTCCTCCTTCCTTCCTTCTGTCTTACTGTAAAGGTCCACATAATCCGTGAAATCACCCAGTATTGAAACCCATATATTATCCTCTACATATAGTCTTTCATTTCCCAGATCCAAACAGATTAACAAGGCTTCTTAATTTCACCTTCAGAACATCTCTGCCACAGTTACCTTCTTTCCTCTAACATCACCATCACCTTGGTGCAGACGCCCATCACTTTATGTCTGAACTATAGCAATAACCTACTGGTTGTTGACCTTGACAAGCATCTCCATACTCCCATCTTTCATTCAGCTGCCAAAGCTTTCTTCCTAAAGCGCAGGTCTGACTAGGTACCACCATCTGCCTTATTCAATAAATCCAAGTAGCTCCCTATAACCTCCAGAATAAAATATAAAATTATTCATCATTCAAAGCCCTTCATTATGTGCCCTTTCCCCTTCCTTTCTAGGTTTGATTGCACCTTACTCTCCTCCAATCTACTCTATAATCCAATGACACTGGCCTCCTTCCTGTTGCTAGAAAAAGAAACTAACCTCTTTCCTACTTAACACATCTCTAACTCCAAACTTCCTTGGTTCCCTTCAAGGTCCAGCTAAAACCCTGCCTACTTTCTGGATCCTGCTTTATTCAAATATATATAGATTAGCTGTAGGGGTATATGGAGTGTTAAGGGAGGACTAGCACCTCTGGTGTGAAGGTTTGTCTAGCCATTTTTAGAGGTTCTCATTCACCTTCATCCACCTGTCACTTGTGGCTCCAAGAAGCTGTAGTATTTGTTGGGACCACACCTTGATCTTGGCAGGTGGCCCAAACTAGGTGTAATGGTAATGGGAATTAAAAGATCTTCCTTGCCCCTTAATAGGCTTAAATGAATCTGAGAACCTTCCCTGATTTGGAAATATACTCTGCACCCTAATAGGCTGAATGTGGTCACATGGTGCTGTGGCAGGAGGCATGTTTTTTCAGGAATGCCCACGTTTTTACTTTGTGATTGGTCAGCGGGTCAAGAGGATTGTGACATTCTCTGACCCAGGAGAAAGATATATATACACTGATGTGCTTTGGGGCTCACTTCAGGAAGAGTTGTGTGATTTGGCCTGAAGAGACTCTGGGCAGCTGTTGAGCTCCCCTGTTTTGAAAACCCAAATGTTGGCACTTCCCTCTCTGGTAACTAAGTAGGGATGTAATGGTCAGGCAGCCAGAAGTCCTGTTTGCTGCTCTGTATTTTTTTTGTCTTCTTATAACTTCTGTTTGTATTCTCTGAAGTTCAAGGTACTGACTTTTCCCCCTGGACTAGGTAAACTATATGTGTTTGATTAAAGTAATATTGTTAAACCATTTTGAGTTGCTTTCCTTTAGAAAAGTATATCTAATAATCTGTGCTGGCAGCCATCCTAGGTATGCTAGCGTGCTTGCTGCTACAGTAGGTTAAAGGAAACCAACAGTGAGTTGGGGGAATATCTACCCAAGCATATGAAAACTTTCCCCTGCTAAATCAGTAGATAAAGACAATTTGTTCCAATAGCCATAAAGGCAGCAGAAGCAGGTATTGTAGATTACATAGAACTTGATCAGGCATCAAAGATGACAAGGTCATCCATTACTTGCAGAACCATTGCTGGTCATCCTGACTTTTGTCCTGCCACTGGAATTCAATGATTCTGGAAGAGAGAGTGAGGCTTATGACTTTGTGCAGCTCTGCCCTCACTTTAATCCAATTCACACTCAGGCCAAGACACCACCCTCTGATATCATTGGTCCTCTTCCAAATGAAGGACAAACAACAAATTATCTCAAATTTATCATGTATGTATCTTATCTGTTCATGGTTGTTTGTAAGTGTCTCCCCCATTAGACTCTTTGAGCTTCATGAGAACTGAGATTGCCTTTGTCTTTTCTTTGTATTTCTAGCTCTTAGTATTTCCAGTGCCTGTAACAGAATGTTTCTTATGTTTATTGACTGACTGACAGAAATCATGAAGACATATTTAATGACAAATAATTCCATCTCTTTATGCCACTTGGAGCCCACACAATTGTAGAAACACCCCTGACAAAATTTGGTGTTCAACTCTTTAAAAAATATCTAGGTGGAGAAAAGCTATTTCCTTCATTCAAACTGAGGATTTGTATCTATATATGGAAAAGAACTTGAGTCACTCAAAAGAGATTTTTAAATGAATAAATAGTACAACATTATCACACTAGCTTAAACTTTATAGTAAGCAACTCAATATTATTACCACTTTTTATACACATACATTTGCCATAAATTTATCTTCCTTTACAGTTCTCATTAAAATCCCTGTCACATTTCTGTGAAGGCTCAATCTTAAATAGCTTTGAATTACCTAAAGACTGCTTGGCAGTAACGTATGTTTCAGTCAATGGCAGTTTTAGATGTTTTCTCATATACTCAAATTAAAAATGATGTTAAATAATATATCTTGAGTTGACTATCTATGAGTCAAATGTTAGTTGTTCTTAAGCAAAGTGGTTCTTATATATACTTTTTATTTTTTATTTATTTTTATTTTTTAATTAATTTATTGATTTTCTTCTTCACATCACTCATTTCCATGAGATTCTGAATTACAAATTTTCTCACCATGTTTTCCCTACCCACCACCCCAAACCAGTGATCCTACTGTATAACTCCTCCCCCAATCTGCTCTCTACTATGTCCTCCCCATGACTCTTCTGACTCTCCTGTACAGCAGTGTACCTGCAGTATACCTAACCCAGTGCTAGTGTATCTTAATTCCCATTTGCATGCAGTTAATGATTACAATTATATATGTATACATACACATATTTTTAACATTTGATTATAGAACTTTAAATTCTAGATTCTTTCTGTTCCTCCCTCATCACCCACCCTCACCAGAAGGACAAGCAACTCAATACAGACTGTACATGTGTAATTACACAGAACATCTCCACAGTGGACATATTGTGAGAGACAGGTTACATGTCCCTCTTTCCTATCTTGCCCTGACCCTTGTTCTATTCTGTACTCTACCCCTGTCCCTTTACAGAAGTGTGTACTTCCAGCAACCCTCCCCTCCACACTGCCCTCCTTTCTATCATCCCAACTCTCATCCCCATCCCCCTATTCTCTTGTGTGGCAAGATACTCAGTTTAGTGTTTATGTAATTCCTTCCCTAAGCCAAATTAAATAAGAGAGTAAGTTTGACCCTTTCCCTTTTGTCTTCCTGTTCTTCCCCTCCACTGTAACAATTATCCCTAGCCTCTTCTATACAAGATAATTAAGCCCATTCAGTCTCTCCCTGTCTCCTCTCATTCTAATCCTCTCCCACCTCAGAATTTCACCTTTCAAAATATTGTACTTTAATAATCAATTGATTCTGTACCCTTTATGTACACATATATACACATACTCAGATACATATGCATTTGCACATATAAGCCCTCCAACATAAACATGTGTATGTATATGTATATATAGATTTGTATTACCCTCACCTATGCTCATACTGAGAAAAGTTTCATAAGTTACAATTTTTTTCCATGTTGGCATGTAAATAGTCCAACTTTGATAAGTTCTTTATGATTTCTTTTCCATGTTTATCTTCTCATGCTTCTTGTATTTGAGTGTCCAAGTTTTTTTTTCAGTTCTGGTTTTTTTCAGCAAGTATGTTTGAAAGTCCTCCACCTCATTGAATGACCACATTTTCCCCTGGAACATTATATTCAATTTTGCTGGGTAGATGATTCTTGGTTTTAATCCTAGCTCCCTTGATCTCTGGACTATCATATTTCAGGCCCTTTGATCCCTTAATGTAAAAGCTGCTAGATCCTGGGTTATCCTAATTCTGTTTCCACAGTATTTGAATTGCTTCCTCTTGGTAGCCTGTAATATTTTTCTCTTTGATCTGGGGACTCAGGAACCTGACTATAACATTCCTAGGAGTTTTCTTTTGGGGATCTTTTTCAAGAGCTGATCAGTGAATTCTTTCAAGTTCTATTTTGCCATCTGGTTCAAGAATATCAGGGCAATTTTCCTTGAGAATTTCCTGAAGGATCCTAAGTTCTTTTTTTGATCATGGATTTCAGGTAGTCCAATAATTTTAAAATTGTCTCTCGTTCATTTTTTCCAGTTCAGTGGTTTTTTCAAGGAGATATTTCACATTGCCTTCTATTTTTTCATTTGTTTGGATCTGTTCAATGGTATCTTGATTTCTCATAAAGTCATTTGCTTCCATTTGCTCTACTCTAATTCTGAAGGAATTATTCTCCTCAGTGAGCTTTTGAAATTCTTTTTCCATCTGGCAAATTTGACTTTTTAAGGCATTCTTCTCCACATTGGCTTTTTGGGACTCTTTTGCCATTTGAGTTAATCTATTTTTAAGGTGTTATTTTCTTCAGTCAGTTTTTTGACTCTCTTTTCATGATTTTCTTGCATCA
>JAQQSW010004883.1:0-14334 GCA_028646575.1 Pseudocheirus occidentalis | reverse complement strand
AAAAAAAAAAAAAAAAAGAGTGGCCCTCTAGGTCCTCAAGTGTGGCCCTCTGACCAAATCCAAACTTCATGGAACAAATCCCCGTAACAAAAGGATTTGTTCTATTAAACTTGGTCTAAGTCAAAAGGCCACACCTGAGGACCTAGAAGGCCACAGTTGGCCTCAAGATTGCAGGCTCCCCAGTCCTGTGCTAAGCACTTATTTTACAAATATTATCTCGTGATCCTCACAACCCATTTTACAATTGAGGGAACTGAGGCAGAAAGGAAATGATCTAATTTGCTCATTTATAAAAAAAAAAACAACAATTTGCTCATCACTCCAGGGTCACACAGTAAGCAGCTGAGGCCATATTTGAACTCCAGGCGCTGAGTTCTTATCCACTAAGCCACCTAGAAATAAATGCTCTTCTTGTTAAGCCTCAGCTCCTGACTCCTGCTACCATGTGCTGGCTGTATTTTACGGCCCCACTAATGGCTGCTTCCCTGGAACTTACCCAGGGTTTCCTTCCCTTCCTTCCCAATCCCAAGGGTACATTTCTCAGCACGTGAGGCTGAACTTCTAGACAACAACAAAAGCTATTTAGGCAGAGTTGGCATTTGTCGATCAGTCACAAACCTGACACCGTGAAGAGGGCCGGCTGGTCTTTTCATTCTGGGCCTTTGTTGGGCTTTATCTTTATTTTACACTCCAACTTGGTCTGTGATATTTTCCTGTTTCTGTCTAAATCTGAGGCTTGAGGCAGTGCAGACACAGAAGGCCCCTTCAATGCCTATTATTTTTATTGGGAGATGACAGGCAGCACCCTTGGGCCCTGATGACTGGGGCCACTGGCACTTTGCATTCTCATTCCATAGTCTGTCTCTCTTGCCACCTCTCATTCAATTTCACACTGCTCCTGCCACAATCTTCCCAAATTCGTTCTGCAGCAACTTCTCACTTCTCTTTCCCTTCCCAATGGTCCCAATTACCAGCCTAACTCAATTCTGATTTCTGTTCACCTCAAGAGTCCTCCCCTCACATATTTAGTCTTTTGAGATACAAACTGGAACCTACAGATCACTACCATTTTCTCTCCCTTGAAATCACCTACTGTGTAATAAGAAAGCTCTTTGCCACATCCTTGTCACATTGCTGGGTCAGTCTATCTATTAGCCTTGCGTTTAGAGGTAGAGGCCTCTGACTCAGCTTTTCAAGATGACCAATTTATCCCTGACGTTCTTAGCTTCAAATATTAGCACTCCTGAAACACCTTTGTTTGGTTTGCATTTATAGGAAGCGATATTTAACTACTCCAAATGAGCCTTATTTCCTCCAGCTCTGAAGATTTCTCTTTAGATGAGTTCTGGCAATCAAGAGAGGCACCTTTTAAGCTAGTGGAGCCAAACTTTGTGGGGTCAATTTTTAAAAAAGTATTCTAGTCATTAAAGGTGACATGCCTGATTTCTTATCAGTAATAAGAGTTACGCTAACCTCTGTTATTCCAAAAAGAGTCGCGACAACTAGAAAAGTGGGCTGTAATTTGCTTATAGCTCGCTGTCTGTTTCTCACACATGGCACTTTGTCTCCCATCCTCAAGCCTCTGCATTGGCTATAGCCCAATCCTGGAACACATTTGCTCCTCTCTTCAAGCACAAGCTTCTGGTGAAATCTGGCTCACTCCCTCAGCTTCTAGTACCCTCTCTCACTAACTGGCTCTCATCCATCTTCTTAATATTATTGTTTCTGCATATGCATGAATGATAAAAATTATTAACCACTATGTACTAAGCCTAGAGGATAAAAATACAAAAGTGAAGACAGTCCCTGATGTCAAGGAGCTTACGTTTTAATAGGGAGAGACAACATTCAAAGGAGAACATGAGACCGGGTAAGTGCATTTAGTTTAAAAAGTTACAGGGATGGTTGAGTAGGAATAAATACACCCATCCCATCCAGTAATGATGGCTGAGTAGATTTGATCGTGCTTTGAGGTCCCAGAATTGGGGGTGGGGTGGGAAAGAAAGGGAATACAAGAGACAAAGTGGTTATTAAGACTGCAGAGGAGATGGCCAGAAGGGAGGAAATGAAGGGAAGCATGATTGAAGAGAGCTTTCCTGAAATAGTGGTCTGGAAGAGGCAATCATCCTCCAATCAGGACAGTAGGAACCTAAAGTGACAATTTCTCTAGGGCAGCAGAATAGCTGGTAAGATTACAGAGGAGATGGCCAGGAAGCCAAGTAGGACTTTGATGGCTCCCCTGTCAGAATGGCAAATCATTCTTTGGACTTGAATCCCCAGGGCCTAGCATGGTGACTACCATGGATTAAGTGCTTAATAAATATGTGTGGAATAAATTGTCTACACACACACACTCAGAACTACCCAGACCTCTATAATTACATAATAATGCTATTAATATATTAATTAATTAATTAATTATATATTAATTATATATCATATTATATATGTGCATAGTATATTAATATATTAATTCATTAATATATTAATTCATCAACCAACTCCTCTGCCTGCCTCTCCCTTCCCACTTTCAGACTTCAAGTTTTTGTATCACCACTATGAAACTGACTCCTGATTTAGAAAAGTAGGAAATAAATGGTCCCATGGCATTCAGGATGGCATCATTTGTCAATGGAATCAGTCAACGATGTTAGCTGGGCTCTACTGGTCTAGACTATCTCCCTACTGTCCTCAGTGACCTGATTTTTTTCTGGATCACCTCCTAGGCCTCTTTATAGGAGAATGGATTAACTTTAGTAGAGGAGAGAGTAGTTTGACTGCCTTCACAGGGCTACAAACATATCAGCTTAAAGAAATGGATGCAGGCTTACCAAGTTAAATAGCTTAGCAAAAAGGCTGTCCTGGATAAAGGCACAGACAGCATTCTTATCGAATTTGCACATGATACAAATCTAACTAACACACTGAATGACCGTCGGGGGCAAGAAAGATACTGACAAGTTTTAGCACTGGGCTGAATCTGAAAAGGTAACCCAATTTGGTTGTAAGCTCCTTGGACTGGGGAGGGGGAGCCTTTTCTTCTTCCTTTATTGCCCAATTATTGAGTAAAGGTAGAATTCAGCAGTGCTAAAGGTAAAATATTATAATAAGATTCAAGAAGTCAATTTCATCAGTATGGGATTGGGGAGGTATGTCTACATATCATTTCATCTGAAAAAACCCAGTATGTAGTCATATATACCTAGTCATGGTTTTTAAGGTGTGTGACCCCAGGAAAGTCACTTAAGCACTCTGTACCTCAGTTTATTCAACAGTAAAATGGAGATAATAATAGCACCTACCTCAGAGTTGTTATGAGGACAAAATTAGATTGTAAAGCACTTTATAAAGTCTACTTATTACTGTTATTATTATAGGAGTAGGAGTAGTAGGAGTAGTAGGAGTAGTGGTGGTAGTAGTGGTAGTAGTGGTGGTAGTAGTGGTAGTAGTAGTGGTAGTAGTAATAGAAGTAGTAGTAATAGTAGTAGATCATAGAATCTAGTTATGAAAATCAGGTAAGTAAAACATTAAGTTTTGATATTCAAAGACAGGGTAGAGAGGTTTTTTTTTCTCCAAACCATCAGTTAGTGGAAGTTAAACACATCAAATATTATATTTACAGTCTTTAAAGATTAGCCACGTCCTGAAATTTAGGTGTGTTATGTTTAGAAGTGATTCCATGGTATCTACTTATAGTTCTATGTTTGATATTTAGGATCTACAAAAGAAAACACAAAGTTGGCAGCTACTATTTGGACCAGTCTTGTAAATTGCTTCCAAAGATCCCAAGCAATCCACTGGTCAGTGTCATCCATCCCCCTGCTGAGGTTTGCTTATATTGCTCCTTCCTTTACCATCTCTTCATACTACCGATCCATATCTTTCTACTCATTCTTCAAGGCCCAAATGAAGTCCCACTTTATCCATGAAGTGTTCTTGCCCACCTTGATCTCTCCTGTCTCTTGATTACAAGTTAGTTTGATATCCATCAACAGTGTGACACCACATTCAAAGAAACTACTGCAATCTTGGGCTACATTAAGAGGGCTTTTAAAAATGAGGTGATAATCACTCCTTACCCTGCTCTAGTCAAACATCATCTGGAATACTGTACTCATTCTGTGTACCATACGGGGGAAAGACCGATAAGCTGGAATATCTACAGGACAGTCAAAGGTAGTCGTGTCAAACTCAAAAAGAAACAGGGGTCACTAAAGCATGTATCATGATCTCTGCCAATACATATTGGCTTGGAAAACCACATATTGAAATTATCTGTGAATTATTGTATTTTTATTTATTTTGTTAAATATTTCTCAGTCATATTTTAATCTGGTTCGGGCCACATTCAGGAGTGTTATGGGCCATGTGTTTGACTCATGGTGTTTGACACCTTGTGCTCTTCTCATATGAGGGTGGGCTTAACAATATGGGTGGGGGTTAGCTGGAAGAAAACATGACTTTAGGAAGGTCATGATAGGTGTCTCCAAATATCTGAAAAGTTGTTGTGAGGAACAGAAAACTTAGTTGTTCTGTGTATCGTTGGAAAGAATAACTAGGACCAGGGGATGGAAGCAGCAAAGAGGTAAATGTAGGGCTGATGTTGAGAGAAATTTCCTAATAGTGAAAACTGTCCAAAAGTAGAATAGAGAGGAAATTATGAGTTCCTGTTCAATTTAAGACTTGAATGGATAGCAATCTAGTATCTGATAAATGCAAAGATCCAAGTTTTTGGGATAAGAACTCACTCTGACAAAAACTACTGAGAAAACTGGAAAGCATTTTGACAGAAAACAGGTATAGACCAACATCTCATCATGTATACCAAGATAAGGGCAAAACAGGTACATGATTTAGACATAAATGCTGATATTATAAAAAAAATTAGGGAAGCATGGAAGAGTTTACCTGTCAGATCTATGGAGAAGGGAAGAATTTGTGGCCAAACAAGAGATAGAGAGTATTACAGGCCATAAAATTGATCATTTTGATTACACTAAATTTAAAGGTTTTTGCATAAACAAATCCTATGCAGCCAAGATTAGAAAGAAAGCAGAAGACTGGGCTGGGGGGAGGGAATTTTACAGCAAGTTTATCTGATAAAGATCTCATTTCTCAAATAGGAAACTGAGTTAAATTTATAGAAATATAAGTCATTTCCCAATATATAAATGGTCAAAGGATATAAACAGGCAGTTTTCAGGTGAATAAATCAAAAAGCTACCTATAGTTCTATGAAAAAATGTTCTAAATCACTATTGATTAGAGAAATTCAAATTAAAACAACTCTGAGATACCACCTCACACCTATCAAATTGTCTAACATGACAGAACGGGAAAATAAGAAATGTTAGAGAAAATGTGAGAAAATTGGGACACTAATGCACTCTTAGTGGAGCTAACCACCCTGGAAGACAGTTTGGAACTATGCCCCAAAGGTTATAAAACTGTGCATAGCCTTTGACCCAGCAATAGGACTCCTAAGTCTGTATACCAAAGAGATACAAACAAAAGGAAACTGATCTAGAAGTACAAAAGTATTTATAGGAGCTCTTTTTGAGGCAGGAAAGCACTGGAAATTGAGGAAATGCCTATCAATTGGGGAACTGCTGAACGAGTTGTTGTATATGATTGTAATGGAATACTATTGTGCTACAAGAAATGCTACAAGCAGGATGGTTTCAGACAAACCTGGAAAGACTTACACAAACTGATGCAAAGTGAAGTGAGCAGAACCAAGAGAATACTGTACACAACAACAGTAATATTATATCAATGATTTAGCTCTACTCAGCAATGTAACAATCCAAGACAATTCCAAAGGACTCAAGATGAAAAATGTTATCCACCACCAGAGAAAGAATTGATGGAGTCTGAAAGCACACTTTTTTGAAACACATTTTTTAAAAAAACTTTCCTTACATTTCTTAATTTTTTTTTGTTTTTTTCTTTCACAACATGACTAATTCAGAAATATATTTTTTATGACTCAACTTGCTTGCCTTCTCAATGTGGGGGGGCAAGGGAGAGAGGGAGAGAATCTGGAACTCAAAACTGTAAAAATGAATGAAATATTTCTACATGTTATTGGGGAAAAAATTTTTTAAGACGTCGATGGAAGACTTCAAGCAGGGACTGGACGATTTCCTGTTCAACACATTATTAGTAGCTGCTGAGGTCCCTTCCAACTTTCAAATTGGCAAATTCTATGAAATGATACTGTAGTACTGCATTGAACTGCCATTCAGTAGTAGTCTTTTACATTAGAAGTCAGGATAGAGAAATTTACCATACAATAATAAGAGGTATGCTTAACAAATTTGGAATAAAGTATACTTTAAGAGAATAGGAAATGTGGGAGAGGGCTAACTTTGGAGCAAGGATTACATGGGTTTAATTCCTACCTCTGTTGGCTTGAGTGACCACGGGTAGTTCATCCAGCTTTTCTGTGCCCCTGGAAACCCTGTAAGGTTACACATTGGAGACCAGGTCGTAATCTCCATCAGTGGTAGGAATTTCTATTATGGGAATATGCCACACTGATAAAATTGCACATCTGAAAACCTCTCCTTAAAAAACAAAACAAAAACTTATAGTTGCTATAAGGCTTGGTGGAAAATGATATATCTGATAATATGCATATGTAGAATACTTTTTAAATCTTAAAGGACTACACAAATGTTAACTATTAGTATCAGTAGAACAATTTACCCTCTGGTTTCTCATGTATTATGGCCACAAGCAATGAGTAGCTACTGCTTTTATCTCTAGTTGATCAGAAATAATGAATGTGGAAGAAATCCAGGTCCAAAATGATAATGGAGATTAATAGGTATGATTCACTTTACAAAAATTCCCTTTGCAGCCAGCTCTGGGGGACAGTCTTTATTCCCTAAAAGAGGCATGTCAGTCAATTGTTTAGAGAGCCCTTATCTTAAGACTATGTGTAGATCTATTCATTCACTCAGAAAATCTCTGAAGCCTCTTTTAGGAAGTTGGGGAATTATTTTTAAATCCTGGCTTCTTAGGGAAAAAATTACACTGCATGTATTCTTTAGACACCAAATATCATAAGATCTCAGAATTGAAAAGGACCTCTGAGGTCGCACTGCCCAGATCTTTCTACCTGATTAATAATGGCATTACATTCATATAAAAGGCCCCCACCCCTCCTCCAGCCATTCCCTAGTTAATGGACACTCCCTTTGTGTCACATTTCTTTGCTTCCACACAGAGTGCTGCTATATTTTGGTGTATATGGGACCTTTGTTTCTTCTGTCTTTGACTTCTATGAGGCATAAGGCCAGTAGTGGGTTCATTGGGTCAAAGGGTATGGCTGGTTTAGTCATTTTTCTTGCATAATTCCATATTGATATCCAGAACTTGTGGTCTACTTCACAGCTCCACCAATAGTGCATCAGTGTGTCTATCTTCCCATAGCAACCCCGTACCTCAGCACTGACTGTTCCATTCTTTGTAATCTTTCCCAACTTGCACAGTAGTAGTTGAAACCTCAGACAGATTTTAATTTACAATTTCTCTTACTGTTAGTTATTTGAAGCAAGTTTTCAAACAGTCATTTATGGTTTGTAATTCTTTTGAAAACTGTTTGAAACTTTGAAAAACTTCAATATATCTAGTAGTGAATGGCTTCTGGTACTATATAGTTATGTCAATTCTCTAAATAACTTGTGGATATATCAGATTTTTGTCAGTGATTGCTGAAGTGAATATATTTCTCACTCCAGAATTTTTTCTTCTTATTTCGTTGACATTTATTTTTCCATGCATTTAATTGTACGTAAGTGAATTTGTCAATTTTGTCTTCTATGACTTTTTTTATGGCTCTAAGTTGCTAAGCAGATGCCATCAGTCTTTGATAGAGGAAGTCCCATACCTGAAGGATGCCCCTAAAATGATAAAATGACAAGTTTCTTCCCTCCAGCAATAATAATAACAATAACAATAGTAATAATAAATCTGACACTTTGTGTCAGAAAACCCCATTTGGGGTTTTCTTGGCAAAGATACTGGAGGGTTTGTCATTTCCTTCTCCAGCTCATTTGACAGATGAGGAAACTGAGGCAAACAGGGTGCAGTGATTGCCTAGGGTCACACCGCTAGAAGTTGAACTTGGGAAGATGAGTCTTCCTGACTAGGCCCAGCGTTCTATCTACTGGACCACCTAGTTGCCCAATAATAATAATATTTATCCTTCCATTGCTTAGAAAGTCTCTCTTTAGCTATACCTATGAAAAAATATGTCATCCTACTTTCTTCCAAATGTTTAATGATACAAAGCTTTAGATGATGATCCTGTATCAATTTTGAGTCTATCGTATATAATACGATAGACTTACCTTTCCAGGATGCACGAGAATTCAATCAATTAACAAGCTATTATTAAGTGTTTACTATGTGGAAGTCACTGGCCTAGGGACTGGGGTAACCAATACAAAGAATGAAACAACTCCTACTCACAAGTTTAAATTCTTTTATTTTTTCTTTTTGGATGGCAATTGGGATTAAGTGACTTGCCCAAAGTCACTTGGCTAGTTTTTGTGTCAAGTGTCTGAGGCTGGATTTGAACTCATATCCTTCTGACTCCAGGGCAGGTGCTCTATTCACTGCACCACCTAGCTGCCCCAACAAGTTTAAATACTAATGGGAGAGACAAGCACAAATACAAGTATGTTAAGAGAACTACAAATAAATACTTTACAAAGTAATTCATTACAAGATACTTTAGGTCTAGGAAAAGTAGGACTAGGAACGAAGGGGGCAGGGAAAGGCCTAATGTATAAGGTGGTACCTAACCTGCTTCTTCAAGGAAGAAAGCAATTCAAAGGTAAAGATAAGGAGCGAGTACATTTCAGGCATGGGGGGTAGTCAGTACAAAGGCATGGAGATGGGAGATGGAGTATCATTTGTGAGAAACAGAGAGGCTAGTTTGCCTAGATTGCAGAATGTAAGAAGGAGAATAATATCCAAGAAGTCTGGAGAGATTTGCTGGGGTCAATTGTGAAGGGATTTAAGAGAGGAATTTACATTTTTATCTTAGAGAGAGCAATGAGCCTGTAGAGTTCTTAGGTAGGGAAGTAACATGGTCAAATCTGTCCTTAAGGAAAATCTCTTTGGTAGCACTATGTAAGACAAACTGAAACAAGGAGATACTTGAGGCAGAAAGGACATATTATTTTATGATACTCCATTTCAATATTCAAAGTTCCAGACAAAATGCACAACTAATTGTTTCCCAACTTGAACTGACCATCTTCTTCCTCTGTGCATTTGCATAAGGCACTCACCACCCCCTTTTCCTGAAGCTTCCCCACTTCTTAAAATTCTGATCTCTTTTCAAGGCTTAACTTAGGTCCCACATTCTATATCTCAACACAGGAAATGGTACCTCAGGGGTTGAAAGAAGTTACCAAAGCTTCCAAAAGGTCCAACAGGTAAAACTTGTTGAGAATCCTCTTGCCATTCACAATGGTCCTAGTTTCTAGTACCTTTCCTTTCCACAAATTACCATATATTTCCTTATCTGTGTGCCTTTGTATTGCCCTGGAGAATTTAAGATTTTAAGGTCAAAGAGTATTTCATTGTTGTCTCTATATCTCCAGTACCTTCTCAAAGTAGGTACATAGCATATGTTTTTGGATACAACTGTAATGAGGTACAACATGTTGCTGAAACTTGATCTTTGCAGTCCACAGAAAGAAATCATCACTAGGCATAAAAATTTCCTTGTTTCATTCATGAAAACAATAAGCATAGAGTGTGAGACAGCTCATTCTCTGTGCACCTATGAACATCTATGCATAAAATCAACGAGCAGGGCCATCTAGGTGGCACTGCAGTGGCTAAAGCCCTGGGTTTGGAGTCACAAAGACTCCTCTTCCTGAGTTCAAATGTGGCCTCGGATACTTGTAGCTGTGTGACCTTCAGTGAGTCACTTAACCCCATATGCCTCAGTTTCTTCATCTGCAAAATGAGTTGGAAAAGAAAATGGCAAACCACACCAATATCTTCGCCAAATAAAAACCCAAAATGGGGTCATGAAGAGGTAGATACCCCTAAAATAACAGAACAAAAGAGTATGAGTTAGCCCACACTCTATGCACATGTGCACATCCGAGTCAATAAGCGGGCACCATTTCCACCAAGCTGAAAATATCTCCTTCTCCTTCCCTCCCTCCTTTTATCTTCCCACCCTTGTCTCTTTCCCCACCCCATTCTTTCTTTCTTCCCCACTCTCTTCAT
Source organism: Pseudocheirus occidentalis (assembly GCA_028646575.1). NCBI lineage: Eukaryota > Metazoa > Chordata > Mammalia > Diprotodontia > Pseudocheiridae > Pseudocheirus > Pseudocheirus occidentalis. The sequence goes on along the minus strand of JAQQSW010004883.1, from coordinate 4,071 downwards.
CACTTCAGCTACCCACTTTGATATTATCTGGAGCCAGCTGGTGATGGCTGTCAATTCAGAAAGCACTCATCAGAAGTGAAAGGTGAGAAGAATATGCTGAGTCAGTAAGATGGCAATGACAGAAATTGGTTAAGGCACATGTCCCTGTAAGAAATGTTTTCATACTACAGCAAATGGCTAATAGTCAAGGTGAAGCAATAAAATCCCGGAGTGAGAGAACAGGTTAATTCCTCATACCAGGAGACTGGCTTTTGGAGCAGGTATCTGTGCTATACCTTTGGCTGACAAAAATAAGTAAGTTGTTTAGAAGAGAAAGTCCTGACATGCTATTTTGAAGAATTTGAATTTACTGGACTTACTTATTCCACAGAAGGGGCAACGGTGACATGTCCACATGAATGAAAGAATATTAACTAATCAACAGGCATTTTATGCACCTAATATGTGTTAGGTGTTGGGATTGGAAGACAAATAATGAAGCAAAGACAGAAAGTAGATATGTAAGTATATACAGAACAAATGTAAATATATGCAAAGCACTTTGGGAAGGAGAGCACTAGCATTTGGAGAATCAGGAAAGATTTCATGCAGAAAATGGCGCCTGAGCTGTGTCTAGAATGAAGATAGAAACTCTCTTAGGGGGAGATGAGGAGGGAGTAAGTTCCAGGCATGAGGAAACAGCCAGAGCAAAGGCAGAGAGATGGAAGATGGAGAATGCTGAGTGAGAACCTGAGAGAAGGATGGTTTGGCTTGACTACAGAGGAGAGGAAAATAAGTAAGGATCAATGAGGTTGGATGCACAGGTTCTACAAAGGCCAGCTTGTAAACAACTTCAAATACTCAAGAGTATAGTTTGTATTTCATCCTAGAGCAGTGGTTCTCAACCTTCCTAATGTCGCAACCCTTTAATACTTGTATGTGGGCATATCTGCATGTGGGAAGACCCACCTGGAGATGGATAGAGGAGTGGTGTCTCTGTTCCTAAGACCATCAGAAATATGTGTTTTCTGATGGTCTTAGGCGACCCTTGTGACCCCTGTGAAAGGGTCGTTTGACCCCCAAAGGGGTCACAACCCACAGGTTGAGAACTGCTGTCCTAGAGCCAAGTGTGAGTCATCCTGGGCAGGAGAATCACATGGTCAGATCTGTATGCAAGGAGAAGCATTTTTCAGCAGTGTTTAGGATGGTCTGGAGTGGCTAGAGACTTGAGACACCAAGAGAACAACTAGGAGGCTGCCGTGATAAGGTAGCTGAGAGGTGATAAGAGCATCAAGTAAGGTGGTAATGCTGTGAGTGGAGAGAAGGGATTGAGTGAAAGAGATGTTGTAGAGAAGAAAATGCAACAAATGATATGCAGGGTGAGGAGGTATGAGCAATCAAGGAAAATGCTGAGGTTACAAAGCTGGCAGACTTGAAGGCTGGTGGTTGTTAGGCAGAGACAGGGAAGGTTAGAGAGGTGGATTTGGTAGGAGAAGATAATGAGCTTGGCTATGGACATGTTGAGTTTGAGATGTCCAATAGACAATTGGTGTTATAAGATTGGGGAGAGACAGATATATTAATCAGGGAGTCATTTGCATAGAGATGATAGTAAAACCCACAGGAGCTAATGAGGTTACCAAGTGAGGGAGTACAGTGGGAGAAAGGAAGGAGATCTGGGACAGAATCTTAAGGTACACGCACAGTGCAGGGCATTTTATGAATGATGAACCAGCAAAGGAAAGAGAGGGAAGGTCAGAGAAGAGAATCAGGAAAGAAAAGTGTCAGGAAAATCTGGAGAGGAGAGAGTATCCAGAAAGAGAAAGAGGTCAACAGTATCAAATGTAACACATGGGTCTAGAAGGATTAGGGCTCAGACCAGACCAAAGATTTGGCAGAGGCAAGTTTGGAGAGAGTAGTTCCAATTGGGTGATGAGGTAGAAATTCAAACTGCAAAGGATTGAGGAATGAGAAGAGAGGAAGGAAAGAAAGCAAATATAGAAAAAATTTTTGAGAAGAAAAATGAGACAGAGAATGTGATATTGAGGGAATGGTATGATCTAAAGATTTGTTTCCGAAGATTAGGGGAAATATGGGAATGCTTGAAAGTAACAGGAGAGGAACTTCTTAAGAGCCTCTTTGCTAAACAAAAGAATCATGGTAGAAACATGGGGCCTCCAAGACAATTGGGAGATATTGGAGATAGGAGGGGTGGCTGTCGGGGTCAATTTGCTGGAGAATTTGTGGTCAAGTGTACCTTTCAGAAGACCTAGCTTCTTTCAAATCTCAGGTTATGAGTCATCTCTAACAGGAAGCTTTCCCTTATTATCTTGTCTTTCAATTGCTAGTTCAATGTTATCTCCCACAGTAGGATAAAAGTTCCTTAAAGTCTGGTATTTTTATTTTTCTTTAAAAAAATTCTGTTGCTTAACAAAATCTGTTGTACATAGTAGGTTATGCTACACTCAGATGAATTGGTAGGGCAACCATTGGCCAGGAAAATGAGAGCAATAAAGGCAAAACTATGGAAACAACCAGGAACTGAGACCTGAACAAAGGCTTCCTGGAGAAGTTCCTTTAAAATCTGGCTCGGGGCTGGGCACAGAGAAAAAGTTCAATGATGCTGAAAACACAGAGGGCCATGATACAAATTCACAAGTCATGGTTGTAAACGTTACTTTTAAGTGGCTTTGGTTCGATTACTACCTTAAATAGTCCTAGTATGTATTGTGTTAGGCTCATCACCTTTGTCCAACCTTCTGAAATGAGGCAGGGACCAATTCTTAAGGAAAAGAAAAGTTCACACTAATGCCTCACAAGCCTTTCTAGATGCACATAACATTTGGAACTAGATTAGCAGGAAGGCTAAGATATTCCTTGGGTCCTTTAGATGCAGTAGAGACTCCTTTTGTCCCCAAGGGTACCATTTCTGGGCAATTAAAAGACACTGCTAAGTCCTTGCCCAAAGGCCAGGAAACACTATAGGCTTCTTGTTTGGTCATCAAGGCCCCTTTCCCAAATGGAAGTCATTTACTCTGCCAGAAAGTGAGGGGCTGTAAATCAAGAGCAGAAACACGTGGTTATTAGGCCAAAAGAATGAATGAATGTTGGCCAGCACTAGCTATGAGATCATTAATTCACAAAGAGCCTCTTTGCCAAACAAAAGAATCATGGTAGAAACATGGGGTATCCAAGACAAGTACTGCCTGTGTATATTATGCTCCATGGTTTTAAATATCCCTTGCTGCTACTTCCAATTCCCTAGAGCACCCAGAAGGATAAATGTTAAGGCCATGTGCTTGGGGGCTAGAAGAAAATGAAGGCTATTACAAAATAAATCAGACAAATGGCCCCCCAAAAGCCTTCAGCCTTATCCATCTGAAGCCCCAAAGAAAAATTAGTCCATTCAAACAGTCAAGAAACAGATCATGTCTAAAATAACAACAAACCCTTTGGTCTGCTCAGCTTGCTGCTCTCTATTCAGTCCAATTGGACCAAGTAGAAATGACCTTTCTCTACTCAGACACTCCTTTTCATTTCTTTTGGGCCGATTTTCATGGCAGTATTGGGGTGGAACACCTGGTGGTTACCTAAGCCAGAGGTGTCAAACCCAAGGCCTTCTGCAGGCATATAGGCAAGTGCATCCACACCAGATCAAAATGTAATTGGGAAGTATTTCGCTAAGCAAATAAAAATACAACAAAACATAGCTAACATTACATTTTTAAATTTAGTCAATAAATTAAAGGAATTCTTATGTATGGATAAGTGGTCCACTTTCTCTTTTAGTTTGACAGCAATGACCTAAACAGTCACTGCCCCTTCCCCAATCTGTCAAAGTAGCCATTTTCGAACATATCTATATCCATATCTCTCAATCTCTATCATCTCTATCTAGACAGATAACAACCAGTTGACCAAACCAATTAAGAGAAGATAAAACAAGGTGGGCTGGTGTAAAGCCAATCAGCAGTAGATTCCTGAGAGAATGCTACTGTGAACAGCTTTTAAGATTCAGATTACACAGTATTAGTGAACACTCTGTTTATTCCATTACAAAATCAAGATTCAGTACAATATTCACAATATCAA